>JAODAL010005882.1:0-139038 GCA_025379985.1 Phyllomedusa bahiana | reverse complement strand
AATTAAAAAATAACAAAAGGACTCACCTGGGTCCGTGCGCCCCGGGTGGAGCTCTTGCAGTGGGAGCGCAGAGCGTGAAAAGAGGTGACGTCATCAGTTGTTTACGCTCCCACGCAGCCCCCAGGGTTTCCCTCGCGCAAGCTGCCAGCCGGGGAATCGGCGCACAGGGGGGTGGTAAAGCTGTGCGCCCCCTGTGACGCTGTACAGGGGAGAAGTCGGACGGGAACGATCCGTCCGCCTCCCCCCTGCGCGCTGGTCTGCGCATGTTATAAAACGCGCGCAGGTCGGGGGCGCTCTCCGGGGGGGGCAGGGGCGGGCCCGCGGCCCCCCTCGGGTGAGGGGACCCTCGGCCCCCGGGCACTCCCCGCCCTGCCCCCCCTAGGAACGGCCTGTAATAAAAATCCCTAAATGTAGTTTTGTTGGACCAGTAGATGACTGAAATGGACTTGGTTTTTTCGCAGACCTTAAAGTGGCCTTGATAGTAAGGCCTAAAGTGTGGGCCCCAATGGTCCTGGGTTGTGGGGCCCAAAATTTGGGAAAACTGCTCTCAACAGCCAGGTGCCAATCCCCGTGATAAGTTGGGCCCCGGAGTGGAGCCATGGAAGCACGACAAGTACTCTCTGACATTGCTGGATGGAGATAAAGAGGGAAGCCTTGGAGAGGCGTAATTGTGCTAGTGGAGGCATGTAGCCCGCTTGACAGTATTTTGGTGAGGGATGCCTCCAATCCCAAATGCACTTGATAGCAGAATCTAAAGAAAAAAGGGAAGGGCACCCGATAGGGGCCAGATTGGCGGGAAAAGGAGGCTACGTAAGAATATAGGAAAACCCAAAAACCCCCGAATCTGATGAGGCCATTGGTAATTTTCCCCTAACAATTTTTGGAAAAAATTTTAAAAAAAATGTACCCCCTAATGTGAAAAATAAACATTAATTTTCCTTTATTATCCTTAGAACTGTAATCATCTAGATTGCTAGTAGATTTGCCGTATTTAAGGGGCTTTGCTTTTTCTGATCTTGTTTTTTGTTAAATTTATGAGAATGCAGAGAATGCATTTACATTGGGTGCGTCCTACGTTTTTAAAAAATATTCAACACATGGTAAATCCTGATTTTTACAGCTCTGCTTTTTATTAATTGCTTTCAGGAATTCATTCTGGATAATAGAGCGCTCTGGTTGGCTTTGAGGAGAAGCCTAAAGATTAAACCAAGTAGTAAATACAAAAAGTTTCATACAATTTTGGAAGAGGATTTGGATTGGCCACCAATTGGAACTACAATATATAGTAACACCTTGGTCACCAATGAGGATGGCAAAGATTACATTAACCAAGGTTACGAGCATGACAATGCTTTTAATAGTGGACAGTGTTATGCCAATAGGCACCAAAAGTGAGAAAATAAAATCAAAATCCTATATATACATTTTTTTATTTAAATGTATGTTTTCTTTAACAATAATATAGGCACCCACACAACATATAGATTTATCTGATTCTGAAAACATTGGGGGAAATTTTATTATTGCAGCTGAAACAGTATTCTGGCTCAATTTGAGCAAATAAAACCCCACATTTATTATGTGTTTTTGAGACTTTTTGCAGCTCGCGAGACAAGAAAGTATTGCTTAATCGAAAGGGGCCATGGATTTAGTGCAACTCGGTGATGAAAACCGATGCAGGTTTTAGAAGATTAAGTTAACCTACAGGTTGTATAAAAGTAGACAATAGTATCTAAATGTTTTCAAATTTATCAAACAGAATGAGTGTGATCAATTTGGTGCATTCTTAGACTGTCTAAACTAAGGGCGACATGTATGAACATGGTTACACCAGTTTTCTGGGGTGCTTTGTGGCCAATATCTTGTCGTAACCCTGTTCTATAGAACAGTCATATGCCCAAACTTGGTGAATTCTGCATCAAACATGATACTATGAATGTGGCAAGTTTTGGGAGTGTTTCGTGACAGATTTATACGAATGCAGCAAAGTTTGGCGCATAACTGTCTTATCTATCCATACCAGTTTCAAAGTGGCATGGCCGAGACAAATTTTGCCATAGAACGGAAAACATGTATAAAGTGCTGTGAGACACTTTTAAACATACAGTCACCGTCTGCACTCTTCTAAAGTGATTTAAAGGGGTTTTGCACACAAAGTGAGTTCATGCCTCTTAATCTGATCAAGACAGACTATAAACAAAACACATAGGCCTCACAGAGGAGAGGGAGGGGGCCTGAGCAGCAACTCTGAGGAAGCAGAGGAAGCAGGGAGCGTTGTGCAATGTGTACTCAAATAAAACATTAGAACCAGTGGATTCTCTATACAAAAGACACAACATCTTTCTCTACAGCCCCTTGAAAGCTCAGTCATGTTCCCTGTCATCAGATAAGAAGTGCAGACAAATGCAAGCAGGACCAAATCAGCTCCTCAGCTCCTGTCAGCTGGAACTGGTCATGTCTAATGCAAACTTTTAAGTAACTAAGGACTTGTGAAGAAAGCTGTAGCTCTCAGAGGCTTCACTTTTTGTAATCACATATATTTAGAAAAGGTGTTTCGCGCCATGCTGCCCTAAGTTTACACTGCTTTAAACAGTTTTAGTAAATCTGCGCCAATGTGCATTATAGTTCATGTAGGAGTACATGTGCAGTGTATGAGGAGCAGAATTTTTTAATTAATGAAGCTGAAGGGAAAATTAATATGATCTAATTCACAGAGAAGATAACATTTTACATTGATTATCCATATAGATAATGCTTACATTTTCATTATTTTAAGGTGCTTTTTAACTAAAAGGAAGCATTGCCTAATGTTTAACCTTACCTAGTGAATCAGGAAAAAATGTGAATGTGTGAAGGAAATTGCAGGCCACATGTATGAAAACTGTCTAAGTCTAAAACTCACTTTGTTGCCCATAGCAACCAATCAGAGCGCCCCTTTCACTTCATATAGTGCTCTGGAAAAATTAAAGGGAACTCTGGTTGCTATGGGCAACAAAGTGAGTTTTAGATCTAGACAGTTTTCATACATGTGGCCCTGCATTTTTAAGCTTCTGCTTCATCGATTTCCATTGTATGTTTTCCATGGATACCATGCTAATATAACTCAAAATCAACATATATTTTGATTTGTAAGCTAGACAAAAGCCTTATGCACACTTGCATTTTGTATAACAAGAATGCTTAATACAATATTACTGACTTTTAATGCAGCAATGTAGAGCACTATGGTGGTAAATGTATGCACTAGTATAGATATAGATACCACACTCTTTAGAGAGTGCTGGCTTATGTGAAAGGACTTTCACCTTAATACCAATATTAAATTAATCTTTGGCACTCCTAAGTGTTAGACTTAGAAGTGCCATGGATTGATTTAATATTTATAAATGTATGCAATGTTCACAGAAATTGTCAGGGGTCGTAAATGGAACCAAGTTCCTCCCTAAATTTAATTTAGTTCTTCTACTTTAGTGGATACGGCCTTCATTTGTATTATCACTAAGTAACACATGAAGCTTTAAACAGGATTTCACTGCTTATATGACAATATGGCCAGTTACCAAGATGTTAAGGTTCTCATCAAACTGCACTTGCGCTTTCTTTTGGACATAAATAAATTGTGGAGAATTCCCAATACACATATCCAATAAAATGTAGCAACATATGCAACTGCGCAGCTTTTCAATGCAAAAGTGCCTACCATGTAGTAGACAATTTTATTGGATCTCTCTGCATAGAATCGCAAAGTCTACTGTGAAGTAATGGCAGGACACCCTTTTTAATATACCAGGTGAATTTTGCCCTATGAATATATCCAGTATATGCTTACTTTATGGACAATACCAAAATTGGTTAGATTACTAAATGTAGTTCTATCACCCTTTTAGATTCTATTAGCCTGACTCACTGATATATATATATATATATATATATATATATATATATATTATATATATATATATATATATATATATATATATATATATATATATATATATTATATAATATATATTAAATCTTTATTTATATAGCGCCAACATATTCCGCAGCGCTTTACAATATAGAGGGAATAAGCACAGACAAACCAGACATTACATCATAAAAAGCTACTGAAATGAGACACGAGGTGTGAGGGCCCTGCTCGCTAGAGCTTACAATCAATTAGGGTGTATGGGTGAAACAAAGGGTGACAAGTGCATGGTTTACAATGGTCCAGCCATGTTACATAAATATAGGGTAGTACACATAAAAAGTGGATGAACCTGCCATCCCAACCATACATCTATATACAGATAAGTGCCTGTGGGTTAGTCCCCGGAGTCGATTGCTAAGGTCTTAACAATCGACTTGAGGCCTTAACAACTGGCTTAACAACCGACTGGAGTCCGCGGAGTCGATTGCTAACTCTTATCAACTGACTTGTCTTGAGGCCTTAACAACCGGCTTAACGACTGTTAGCGACTTCACACGCAGTAAATTATGTGTCCCCCCAGTGAAGGTAAAAGGGTCCCCCAGTAAGTTATACGTCCTCTAGTAGGTGGTTATATACTTTATATATCTCCCAGTAGGTAGGTCTGTAGTTTGTATGTCCCCCAGCAGGTATATAGGCAGGTTATTGATCCCCCAGCAGGTATATGGGCAGGTTATGGGTCCCCTAGCAGGTATATGGGCAGGTTATGGGTCCCCTAGCAGGTATATGGGCAGGTTATGGATCCCCCAGTAGGTATATAGGCAGGTTATGGATCCCCCTGTAGGTATATAGGCAGGTTATTGATCCCCCAGCAGGTATATGGGCAGGTTATGGGTCCCCTAGATGGTATAAGGGCAGGTTATGGGTCCCCTAGCAGGTATATAGGCAGGTTATTGATCCCCCAGCAGGTATATGGCAGGTTATGGGTCCCCTAGCAGGTATATGGGCAGGTTATTGATCCCCCAGCAGGTTATGGGCAGGTTATGGGTCCCCTAGCAGGTTTATGGGCTGGTTTTGGATCCCCCCGTAGGTATATAGGCAGGTTTAGGTCCCCCAGCTGTTATATAGATAGCTTATAGGCCCCACAGCACATATGTAGGTAGATTATAGCTCCTCCCTGCACGTATACAAGTAGATAATAGCCCCCTCCCTGCACATATAACAGTAGATAATAGCCCCTCCCTGCACATATAACAGTAGATAATAGCCCCTCCCTGCACATATAACAGTAGATAATAGCCCCTCCCTGCACATATAACAGTAGATAATAGCCCCCCTCCCTGCACATATAACAGTAGATAATAGCCCCCCTCCCTGCACATATAACAGTAGATAATAGCCCCCCCCCCTGCACATATAACAGTAGATAATAGCCCCCCCCCTGCACATATGACAGTAGATAATTTGCCCCCCTCCCTTCACATATAAGAGTAGATAATAGTCCCCTTCACATATAACAGTAGTTAATAGTCCCCTGCACATAAAACAGTAGATAATAGCCCTCACCCCTGCACATATAACAGTAAGATATTAGGGGCCCCCCCTCCCTGCACATATAACAGTAGATAATAGCCCCCCTCCCTGCACATATAACAGTAGATAATAGCCCCTCCCTTGCACATATAACAGTAGATAATAGGCCCCCAGCATGAATAGAGACAATTAAAAGTAAGACAATGACAGCACTAACCTGACCTCGCTCCCCGCCAGGTCGCTGCACCCGGTCTTTGCTTCAGCGTGTGACGTCACCCAGGCCCGCGCGCGGGCAGCGTGATGACGCGCCACACCGCCCCTGCACTCCGGCGCATAGAGCCGCATCCTTCGGCTTCCTAGTACTCTGCGGAGCTCTCTGCTCCGCTGAAGCATCTAACTGTATGTGCGTCCGGCGGACGCACATACAGTTAGTCCCGCCACCGCTGCCGTCGCCAAGGTCCTAAGCCGCTACAGCCGAAAGCTCCTTAGAGACTGGGTTAGCGGCTTAGGACCCTAAAGATCGGCCAATTCGGCGGCGGCCGGAGGGTATAGCCGGCGGCGCCGGGAGTGAACTACTGTGGGTGCCAGCGCACTTAAAAACTGTGAGGGTTGTGAGTGTGCTGATCATATGGGGTAACATGTTCAGAGAAACTGGTGCAATACGTGCAAAAATTTGGAAGGACGGCATGGGAGGGTAATATATATTTATATATATATTTATTTATATATTTATATTTGTATATTATTTATATATATATATATATATATATATTTTTATATTTGGAAGATAGAATTTAGTCAGCCACCAGTTGTGCAAGATCTCCCACTTAGAAAGATGAGAGAAGCCTGTAATTGACATTATAGGTAGACCTCAAATATGAGAGACAAAGGGCTAAATGTATGAAAGGGCTTTACGCCTGTTTTCTGGCGTATCCTGCGCCTCACCGGTCAAATCAACTGTCGACGCAGAGGATTCGATGTTAGCGCAGCGTTCGGCCACTTTCAGCCTGCAGCACCTCACATGAACGGGGCCGTGCATTGGGCGCGGTCTGTGGGGCGGCGCGCTCCGAAAACTCCGAGGCTGTACGATCGTGCTCGGCAAAGCGAGGGCATGTAGCGCTCGGCAGCTCCGTCAGGAAGATGGTTGATTCTGGTCTAAAATGATCCGGCGGAGCAAAGTGAAGCTGTGAACTGGAACAAAGAGGAACACATACGAAGATCGCAACAGAAATCTCGGCGATCAGTCTCCGTTCAGGCATGGGAGTCATGAAATAAAGAACAAATTCCTTCTATTAGGTGTAAAAACATTATCAGAAAAAAGAGCTCAAACCTTCAAAAAAAAATTTCAAAAATCACTTTCAAAAATCTCTAGTCGGGTCTCTACATCAGGAATTAGGATGTTCGGAAAGTGCACAGGGAATATACAGTAATTCAAATTCCGAAGATCTTATCATTGGTCGGCAGGAAACCAGCAATCAGAAAAGGGCTAGCGACAGTAAACACTTAAAACCTATGGAGAAATATTGGACAATCAAATTCTAAGGCGGGATAGTTCAAAGCTACTGTAAAATGCAAGAAAAAGGAGCTGATTCGGTTGGAGAGCTAGCGGGGGTTTGGCTATCCCAGCCAATCAAGAGCGCAGGAGGCTACTTGTCCATTGTAGGTCTATGGAAGTAGTGTTGAGCGATTTTTATCGACAAAGTTGATATCGGCAAGGTTTTTATGGTGATCGAAATTACCAGATCATGCGGATAATTAAGGTTAAAATCTGGGAGCTCATCTATTAAGATCGCGCCTCCCTTTTTCGGAGCTCTGTACATTTTGTCGGCCACGCAATTCAGATTACAGTATCAGAGCAGGGTGAGATGTGTGTGCGACGTCATGACTGGGATGTGTATGGTTGCGATTGCTGCGAAAAATCCACATGACCTCGTATTACATAGAACAGCGTTTTCCGGTTTCAGCCTCAGTGTCTCTCGCGTTCTCATTAGGGGATTGGACCTGCGCTTCTGCCTTGTGGCCATACAGCTCAGCGGAAATTAGTCTATTTCTGCACAGAGAAAACTTCTACTATTAGCTGTGATCCTTTCCAATTTAGTGTATTTGGAGATTTGAAGATTTTATGTAGTTATGTACGAGAATTTTAAAGCGGCATCTACCGCTGTTAAAATTCACGGCGGGGGAGCAGGGGGGGGGGCCCGGGTGGCGAACACAGACTTGCTTATTATATAAAGAACACTGGATAAAGTTCACCAAGAATTAGTGTAGATCATTGTAGTGAATATTTTTTTTATTACAAGTTTGTATTGAAATATGTTCCGGGATATTGTGGCACAGCCTGAAACTTATATTGGATACACATCATTTCTAGTAACTGCAGGTCTCCTTGGTTAAGGTGCAAAACTCCACTTTTTATTTCAGTTAATACTTTTCAGATTTGTTGTTCATTTTAATTTTACCCATTACACCTGTGACTGTTGATATATCCAACCTTCGCAGTTAAATTACAATCCAGACAATCTTGTAGTCAGAACAGGTTGTATGTTGCCAAAAAATACCGTGTATCATACGTAAAATAATAGTTACGTGTTTTTTGACTTTTAGCGCACCCAGCATTGTTCATTGACCGCAGCATCCACGTAAATCTTAAAACAGACAATTCTATATTCACCACAGGTCGAATTGAAAGGTGAAAAAATACCGTTTATTATCCAAACATAACAGTTCGTGTTTTTTGACTTTTGCACACCCAGTTTGGTCATTGACGCCAGCTTTCCACCGTAAAATCTTTAAAACAGCATTCTTTAGTCACCACTGGTGAATTGAAAGGTGCAAAAATACTGAATTATACGTAAAACATAACGAGATACGGTTTTTTTGACTTTTGCGCACCAGCTTTTGTTCATTGAGGCAGCATCCCACGTAAATCTTAAAAACAGACGAATTTCTATATTCACCCACAGGTGCTATTGAAAGGTACTGTGACTTTTATTAAACTATGTGTGTTGCTTAAGATGTAGATACGTATCCTTTTGACTGTTGTGGATGTTAATTTCCAGCTTTCTACAGCCTCTGTTTCGGGTGTAATAATGAAGATGTTGGTCTGACTCTCCAATACGACTTAATGGTAATCGCTCTCATAATCGATGCTAATATCGAAAAACCTTATCGATAGGGCCGGACTATCCGACTATCGCCTCGAATCTCGATAGCCAATCAAACTCGACTCAACATACTTTGAGCGATCGGGCATTGTATCGCGGCTCCAGGCAATGCGGGCATGGAGTATTTTTATGATTAATAAAATACAGAATTCAAATTCTTGAGCTCTTATCATTGGTCGGCATAAACCCAGCCAATCAGAATAGGGAGCGGACGTGGTCCATTACTAACCTATGGTAGGAGTATTGACCAATCAGAATAGGAGCGACAGAGACCCCATTATAAGCTATGGACGAGTATGAGACCATCAAATTCCAAGTCGAGACAGTTCAAATACAGTAAAAAGGCAGAAAAGAGCGATTGTCTGAGCCAGGGGGCAGATATGAATCCACCAAATCATATGTAGTGCGTCTATTTTGAATGGAGAAAGAAGGGGCGATAGAAGGGCGCCCTTAAAAAGTTATTACTGTCTATGGGAACGTTATTCATGAGTATGAGATTGCGTGTGGGGGGAAGAGGGGCTCGACCAGCTTAGACCAATCAGCTGGAACTGAGCAACAAGAAATTGACAGAGCGAGCTTCTGTGATTGGCTAGTTCAACAGAGGGCGGCTTTTTTGGACCAATGGGAGAAGCCGAGCGACGCTCTCATGGGTTTTTAATGCAATCTGTTATAACAGCTGTACCTGGCCGAAATAAAATCGTTATACACTCCGAAGTTGTAAGGATCTGTATATAAATGAACAATAAATAATTGTGGGGTAACAAAAAAAACAATAAAACAAATTCTCAATTAATTCTTTATTATTTCTTTCTTGCGTTAGCCATGATCAATAGTATAGGGTGTAACGAAAATAAAGAGAAATATAAAATAAGATGAATTCAGTGAATTAATTTTTTTTTTTTCATTACCCCCATAATATTGTTCATTTTATAAAACCTCTCAGAATCTGGTATCAAGCTTCGGGAGTATTAATCATTTATTTCGGCCAAGTGTACGTTTATTACAGATTGCATTAGAAAACCCATAGGTTGTGTCAGCTCGCTCTCAATTGACACAATAAACCGCGCCTCTTTAACTTAGGTCAATCACAAACAGAGCTCGCTCCTGCATTTTTTCCCCAGTAGAACTCTATGAGAAGGGGGGAGGCGTGGACCTGGAATGGCACGCTGTAGCTAGACACATTCCTGTGAGCTCCTCTGAAGCCAGTCCAAATCTGCTAAATAAGCCACATATCCAGTCTTTTGGACACCTGTCTGCACAACCCTCTCTGATTCAGGGCAAGAAGAAGCTGAGCCAAAAGGCACTTTATACAATCAAAATCCTCAGAGTTTACCAGAGTTTTCATCAATGAGGTCTGGCTGCACGCTTACTCAAGCTTTCTCCTATGCCTGCAACGTTAACTATGTCATTGAGGGCAAACAAGGAGCAACGCAGATATAAGGACTTGCTTTGGGACATTCTGCAGTGGCTCTTACATTCTCACATGGCTTTGGTGAGTCTAGCCATATCCAGGGTCCACACTATTACTGACAGTCAGTGTCTTTGTTAAAGCCTATGTGGCACAAATACTCACCCTCTTACTCTGCTGCTATGCAATAACTGAGGATTTATCTGATCTGCAAGGGGATCCACAGCACAGGAAGCGGTACATAAGTTTGGTGCATACAAGATCTGATTACCAGATCATCTTCCCCACTGCTGCTGACATACCAGGCCCCTGAAAACATCAGAGATGCACCTCACAACAGTCATTAACTGCTGTGGCAGAGACGGCCCCAGGACTAAACAGACCTGACAGTCTTGTCAGCTCCTGGAAGACTGTGTCTATATACAAAAGTAGCAGCTCTCACAGCCTATAACCCTATTAACTGTTTACTGTTATTGCAACTAACCACAGGGGTTACCTACTAACCTTATGACTCTCTAGCATACTATTATCCACCTGCCTGAAGTTATCAACCCTCTTAATTAAGTCTTCCACAAATTGAAGGTTGAAATTCAGACACTGTCTGCTTATTAGACATTTTAATGGAAATCCTGACAGCTGGTTTCCTGTATTACTGAAAGTTGTCTGCTTTCAGGTGGACAAAGGGAGTTATTCTGCACTCCCTCAGAGGGATATTGCTTTCATTATACTTCAAACCCTCGTCACTAATACTTTGCACTGTGTTTGGACATACCTTATCTATACCGTGATACCTCATTACTGTCTCAGTGACAATTAACTGACTTTAAACAAAAGATAAACCTCCTTCTATCCCAGTGCAAACTCTATTCCTCAGTGACCAAACCCACCACACTGACAAACATTTAGAGACTCTCTTTAAAAGCAACGTAAACTTCCTCCGTAGCCTCGGAATAAGCTGAAATCTGTGTCACCCCTCTGAGTTGTAACTTTAATCTTATTTAACCACCTAACAATCAAAAAGAGTTGACGCCCACTTCATTTTTATACCTTCTACAGACTATGCAACCTATTATTGGCGAAACATTTTACCAAGATCGCTATACGAAGAAAGAAAGGAATCATTATGGGAGGCAAAAATATAAAAATCCCGTAGAAAATAACCCGCCAAACTTCTGAATTTTTTACTTCTTCATCTGACCGAAGAAGCACCATACTAAAAGAGGTCTACAATCTATCCATCACCTCGCGCTCCTGTTCACATCAGGGCGGAATCTGTAGATCATCAAACAGCAAGCCCTCTTGAAGCTACAACCCTAACATCCTAATTCGGTTGCAGCAGCTCTTCTCTTCCTTCCGGCACCCACACTCCACTATGACTTGAAGCAAATGATGTCTGAACTTAAAACAGGATTTTCACTCTCTAGCAACAAGACACAGACCAATTTAGATCGAAAATGCCCAGAATTTGCAAAAACTCCATAACTGCTTAATAGATTGCTAATAGTGCTATTATAGGGAGAGGTAAAACGTCTCTCTCAAAACTAGTCTTGGACCTTGAAGACAGATCAAGGTACGTAACTTAACGTGAGAATTCGAGGTATTCATGATGAATTAATGCTTACTCTACACAGACCTCATGGAATTCACCTTACCCACAGCACTAAACAAGATCTCATAATTGAACAGGATCCACAGAATCCCCAAGACGAGGAATTTACCTCATCAACAGTACCTAGGGACACAATAGAAAGCATCCACTTTTATATTATAAAGGATGACTTAAGTAGTGGCCTCCGCAAAGTGGTAGTCCCTACCAGAGCGCTTTTCAAGCGATTTCATTTTTACCTGACCGTCTGCACGCTACGATGATGAGGCTCGGAAACAGTTCCAACCCTTCAAAAGATTCTTCGTGACAAGGAGATCGTTTATAGATGGGGATTTCCGGGTCAAACTTATTATAATCTCTAGAGAAGGCGCAATCAATATACCTGCAACTCGCCGGAAGAAGTTTTGTACTTTTCTAAGAAGCTGGAACTTGCTTGCTCCATGTGACTCCAGCCCAGCCCAAAAAAACCATCACGTTGCAGATGATCACACCTCTGTGGTCCGATAAAACTTCCAGACTTCGTTCAAAACCTGACTTCGCTTCAAAATACTGAACCTCTTCAGTATCTTTGCGTCTTAATTCCTAACTCGAATATGTGGACTGGCAGATGGATGCTTCGCTTTGTTGCTTTTCAGCGTTTTCTTGTTTTCAGGTTCAAGGCTAGGACTTGCTCCTTTGTGTTCATACTGCAGGAATTAATTTCTCTCTGTAATGTTATTGTTTTTAATTTATCAAGGTTTTTTCTGAAAATTTCTCACTAGTTATCGTGGATTTTGTTCTACACTGATTCCCAAATTTTGTGGCATCTCTTGAGGCATTGTCAGATTTCCTTTGGATAATGTATTGCAGGTCTCCATACTTTTTATATATCTCATTTTACTGTCGTTAAAGTTTTTGGACATACATGGGAAAAAAGGTTTAAAACTTTCCCGCTTATAAGCGCTCTTGCTGTGGAGAGATGTATAACTAATCCAAAGCTAATTATTTGTGTACAGGAGACACATTTATTATCCCAGATGATGCACATTAGATTGAAAAAAAATTGCTAAATTCACCTTAATCTTCACTCACACGCTCTAAAAAAGAAAGCGGCGCGTCGGCAATTTTAGTCAGAAATTCAATACTCATTTAATTTACACACAAAAGATTATAGATCAGAAGGTTGTTACATTATATTGATTTGTGAAATTAATTCCAAACCTTCACTCCTTCGTTACATATACTCGCCTAATGCAAAACAAATTCTTTTATCCTAAAATGTCCTTCTCCACAGCTAGAAACGTTAGAAAAGGTGGACTTATTGTATGTGGTAGGATTTCTAACTTAGTGGTAAAAAATGATATAGACCGCTCTAGATGAGAGGAAAATCTTACACTGATCTTTTACTCTTTTTACTTAGAGAAGAGCTTTCACGATATCTTTTTTTATAATGGCGTTATTTGCATACAAAGAAGAGACTACACCTTTTTTCTTTTCCTAATAACAAGGTCCACTCGGCAGTATAGACTTTTTCATTAATTGATAAAATTTTTTACTACTCGCTTCTCTCCTTGGACATCGGTTCCAATTACCGGGATATGAGCACGCACCAGTTGATATGATCTTGAGACTTCGTACCAAAAACCCGCAGGAAAAACCCTCTGGAAGAACTAAACAACTTCTCCTCACAATATACAGAAAATGTCACCTATTTAAAATAACAACTTAAAGATTATTTCACTTTAATACTCCACTGCTTCTTCCTCCTCAATGCTATGGTGTGCCCATAAGGCATTTATTCGTGGTAATCTTATTCAAACTAAAGCTGAGTAGATCTAGACAAAGAAAATACCAATCTTCTCTCTATAACTATTAACTTAATATCAAAAAAACCTGGTGGCGATTTTAAAGCTAATCATCGCCGACTAAACAGATTAAGTTAGTTCCTTAAGGATTGATTTACGGTATTTTGTATCTACAGCCCCTGGAAATACGAATTTAATCTCGTAAAATGAAATGGGAATTTTAAACAAGGAGACCAGTACCACACAAACTACTAGCAGAAGATCATAGGTCTGCATGCTAAATCATCAGAATACCCCATCCGGACTTACTCTAGCGTAATCAAACTCATTAAATCGCCACTAGATATTGATGAACAATTTGCATACTTTTACGCCAATCTTCTATAATCTTCAGTACATTGAGAATATTCCTGGCTCCTCTAGACTGTGATATCAAATAATTTCCTCACCTTTATATCTTTACCGCAACTCCTTTCCTCCCCACGCATTTAGAAAAACTAAACTTACCAATATCTTAGCAGAGGTTGAGCATGCCATTCGTCATAGTAAATGAATAAAGCCCCTGGACTGATGGCATTACAAAGGAGTATTATCCGCTTGTTCTCAGAAATTTCTTTTCCCCACCATTTAGTTGACTTATTGTATTGATATGCCACTTCCGTGATTCCCCCAAGGACGCTTTTATTAGCCACGTATCACAAAACAATTCCCGAAACCAGGTCAAACCTATGATCAAACTGCGAACTATAGGGACTAATCTCATTATTGGAATACAGACATTAAGATTCTTGCAAAAAATACTTAGTCTTCAGCCTTATCTACTGTTTTAACCAATTTATACATAAAGATCACAAACGGATTTGTCCAAGGTCGCCATAGCCAGAGATGCAACATGATCGTTTGCTTGGACTTGGGTAGAAATTGCAGGCATCATTGGACACAGATGATAGTTTTTGACACTCTGACGCTGAAAAAGCTTTCGATTAGAGTCAATGGCACTAACTTCATTAAACGAGTCTTGATCAAATTTGGGTTTACTGGTGTATATATTGATGCAATCACAGTCCTTTATTACAAAACCTTCACATCTCTTCTGAACTCTGGCTTTCTGCTCCTCCCTTTTGAACCTAACTACGGCACCCCGTCCAAAGGCATGTCCTCCTAATCCGCCTAATTTATGTTTTGTGTGTCGAGCCCTCCTGGACTGAAACAGATTAGCAGTACACCTATCGTATATCTGGTCTATGTTAACAGACTAACCATAAAATAAGTCTATACTGAGATGACATTTGTTTAATTGTTTCAAAATCCACAATCCCTCAATTCCTAACATCCTACAATATCTCTCTACATTTTTCTATGATGATCTTATTACAAACTAACACCACAAAGTTCACAACAAAAATCTTTTATTATTCCCTATTAAATAATTCCTAAATCTCGAAAAATCGGCCATTTTAAAAAACCTTTGACTTCAAGCTTATGTGAAGATGAAGTCGATTATTTAGGTATTAAAGTACAACTCTTCCCCTGCCCGTACAAGACCATTTGATTTGAATTATAATTCCCTTTTTGTCTGATTTATACGAAGTCGTAATCAAAGGTTAGCAAACCCTTTATGCTACTCTTGGATAACAAAGAATTCATGCGTTTAAAATGTCATTGCTACAGAAATTTACCAATATAATCTGCTAGAGAACATTCCATTTCCTTATACCTACCGCAATTGAATCTTAAATTCCAAAAGCTTTTTCCTCTACCTTTATTTGGTGTGGGAAAAAGCCCCGAGTTTAAACGAGACCCTCTTGGTCCTCTCGCAATAAGGATGGAGGAATAGCTGCCACAAAATTTTCTTGCATACAAGCGTGGCTATTTGCTTGAGCAAGTGCTTTCATATATGGCGCCAACTCTGATTCTAACATGTGGTCTCACAATAGAATCTCATTCATTTACACCCTATCACCCGCTAGCAAGTACCATCTTAATCCTCATTTACTTGGTGCCCTTTGCCAACCGCTCTTCACTTAGGTCAATAACAGACTTACTTAAACTTTGGTCTAACTTACGGTCATACCTAACAATTGGATCTATCTTCGTAAAGGGAGATATACCTTAAAATCTCTTAAAATGCTGGAATGATACCCTTACATTTAAATCGAGGCAGAAGATGGCATCCTCACAATGACAACTGTTTCAGGATGAAAACCCTTCTCTCATTTACACATATACTCTACTCTTATCTCTGCCTCGTTCAACTTTTTATCAGTTCCTGCCAATAAGATTGGATCCAAACTATAAAAAATGGCGCCAGACCACCTCAACCAAACAGTCCTGATTTCCACCTTTCTCTTTGCAAAAAAACGCATCGAAAAAAGGCACTTTCTATGACATACAAACAATATTGGCCAAAGAGCCCACCTCATGTTCCAGACTATGTTGAATATGGGGAAAAGGAAGTTATACCTCCCAATTCTTAAGGATCAGAATGGACAAAAGCACAACCATCATTCTTCCTCCTTTATCGAGATGCATTAAACCATAAAAGAAACCATATTTAAGATCCACCTACGGTTGTTCTTACCCCCCTCAAGGTTAGCTAAGATGTTCCTGGATCTCAGTATCAATGTTGGAAGAGGTGCGGGTCAACAACGGCACCATGCTACATGTCTGGTGGGGTTGTTCCAGTCATTCAATATTTTGGAATTCAGTCTCTAATTTCTCTCAGAAATTACTAATCTCTCCTTTACTTTTGAATCCTGAACTTGCGGTTTTAGATATTGGTTTATGTGACTTCCCTTCATCCCTCCAACAATTCATTTTTAACACTCTATAGCAGCCCAGAACAGCTATTGCATTCAATTGGAAAAGAAACCAAGCCCCCTCATTAATTGAGGTTATCAGAAAATTAATCTCTCAATTATGTGCCCTGTGAAATGAACGTTAATTGACCCTCCTTATGTCTGTAAATTAAGAGAAAATCTCTTTGGAATCTATTGGTTATCTTCTAGTTTACTGTGCATCTACTGTAGTACCAATAATTCTTTTTGTTCTTCTCATAACAGCTTTTGTTTATTTTTATTATTATTATTCAAAAAATTTATTTGTTTATGTTCCGAATATCCACGATTGTTATTATCGGTTATTCAGTTACCTGTCCTTTTGTGTATCATATACCGTTCTTCTATTGTTTTTATGATATCTTTTAGTTTGTATTATTTGTCAACTGCTCAATTCTTTAATAAAAGAATGTTTAAAGAACTCTATGAGAAAGTAGCTCAGCCACTGATTGGCTTAGCTGCACGAGCCCCTCTTCCCCCCAACCAATCACATACTAGTTCTATTGCCCATAGGACAGTTAATAACTTTTAGGGTGCACTTCTATCGTGCCATTCTTTCTCCAACAAAATAGACGCCACTATCTATATTGGTGGATTCATATCTGCAGCCTGGGCTCATCCCAATCAGCACTTTTATGCCTTTTACATGTATTTTGAACTGTCCCTCGATTTGGTATTGATTGGTCCATACTTCTCCATAGCTTAAAATGGGTCACCTGTTCGCTCATATTCTGATTGGTCAATACTCCTCCATAGCTTTTAATGGTCACTGTTGCTCCTTCTCTGATTGGGCTGGTTTCTGCGACCAATGAGAAGAGGTTAAGCGAATTGGAATTACGGTATTTTTTCCGGCAATTCTCTATATCCAATTCCGGATTGTAGCGCCGTCTCGGTGGACAAACACGTTGTTAGAGATTTGGATTGATTTAACTTGTTTAAAGAGGTTACAGCTCTTATTCTAGATATATTTTAAACCACAACTTAATAAAAAAAGATTTTTTTTTATCTTATCCCTGCCGCACGGTGCTGAAGCCGTGATTTCATTGCCCCGATCTCTCATAGACTTACAAGGGGACAAGTAGCTCGCGCTCTGATTGGCTGGGTTACCCCAGCCCCCGCTGGCTCAACCAAGCTCTTTTCTGCATTTTACTGTATTTTGAACTGTCCCGCCTTTAAATTTGTTGGTCAATTTCTCCATGGGTTTTAGAATGGGTCTGTCGCCCCTATTTGATTCCCCGAGATACCCAAAGCCCCGTACTTCAACCAATCGCTCTTTTCTGTTTTTACGTATTTTGAACTTTTCCCCCGCTTTGATTTTGATTGGTAATATTTCCCCCAAGGGTTTTTAAGGGTTCACTGTCCTCCTATTCTGATTGGCTGGCTTCTGCCGACAATGAGAAGCGCTTACAGAATTGAATTTACTTATTTCCCGGCTTTTTTTCAATACCCAAAATTCCCCCCGATGTAGCACGGTTTCTTGATTTTGGAAAAGTGTTTTTTTATTTATGATTTTTTTGTAGGTTTGAGCTCTTTTTCTGTAATTTTTTTACACCTAATAAAGGGATTTTTTTTTTTCATACTCCATGCCGCAAGGAATCTTTAATGTTTTTGTCATTTCCACCTGTCTCAAATCGGAATACATTTTAGATGCAGCCCACACTGGCCTAAGTCCCGCACTGCGCCCCACACATGGCGAGGCGGATTTACCCGATGTTTGGGCACTGGGCGCCGACATACATGAGGCGCAAATTTCGCCGGGAAATGGGCGAAAAGGTGCGCTGCGACGTGGCGAGATTCATACATGTCGCCCAAAATGAGAAAACAAAACCAGAATATCATGTCTGATTTGGAAATAATTTATTTGCAAATTATGGTGGAAAATAAGTATTTGGTCAATAACAAAAGTTCATTCAAACTTTGTTATATATCCTTTTTGGGAATGACAGAGGTCAAATGTTTTCTGAAGTCTTAAAAAGGCTGGCACCCACGTTGTGGGGGGTTTGGCCCCCTTCCTGGATGCACATCTCTCTAGAGAGTGCTGTTTTGGGGGTGTCACTGTGCAACACGGGCTTTCAACCCTTCCAAAGGTTTTTCTATGGGTCGAGGTCGGAGGATGGCAGGCCATCCCCGGAACTTGAAATGTTTGTTAAAAGCCCCTCCTTCTTGCCCTGGTGGGGTGTTTTGGGGTCATTGTCTGCTGAGAGACCTTGCCACATTTATCTTCAAAGCCCTTGCTGATGAAGGAGGTTTTTTCATCAAAAATCTCAAATACATGGCCCCATTCATTCTTTTTATGACACGGGTCAGTCCCCCTCCTTGGTCCCTTTGCAGAGAAATAGCCCCAAAGCATCATATTGCCACCCCAATGCTTCACAGTAGCTATGGTGTTCTTTGGATGCAACTCAGAGAGTTGTGGCTTGAAATGTAATACTGTAAAACCAAAAATTATATCATTGGTGTAAACTAAGTCAACAGATAGTTGGTACACAACTACCATTTATTACACACAATAGTATTTAAAGCTACACCAAATTTATCATGAACCACAACATGAACCACTGTTTATAAATTTGGAACAATTGAAGTAAATCTGACCCAAGCGGAGACATGTATGAAAGAAGACGATGCTAAGTGGATTATAACATCTCGTTTTAAATGTATAATGTGTCTGAATGTATGAAAGTGGTTTTTTTGCGATAATAAATGGCATCTAACGTTCAACATGGCCCGCTGTGTGTTTGGCGCATTATGAAACTTTGGCACATTAGTAATGCACCAAACATGTGTAACGGCTATAGATAGGCTGGAAATAAAAGAATAGTCATTAGAATAGTATGTCAGTTGACAGAAAAGAGGACTATGGAAGTGGCAAACAAAATAAAGGTAGTGTTCTGCCTTTTTTCCCTATGTATGGCAGGTCATTTGGCCAAGTTTGACAGACTGTGCTGCAGAACTGACACTTTGTAATGCGCCAGTGATGTGAGGACTTTCTGGGGGTGTGTCGCACCACATTCATAACATTAGACACATTTTTGTATATGGGGGGGGACAAAACAAAGGTGCTAAAAACGGGCTCAAACGCGACACCAATTTCAATGGGTTTTCCCCTGATTAGTTGTAGGGAAAACTATTTTGAATTAGGGCAAAAAATTTTCCCTTTTATTTCTAAAGTTGACAATCAAAAAAAAAAAGATGGCCTCGAAACCTATATATGGCACACCTTTTTTCCCTGAATTTCGGGGACAATTATCCAAAATTTAAAAAGAAAAGCTCCCAAAAAAGTTGTTTTACTTATCTTTTAAAAAAAAAAAAAAAAAACAAAACCTTTTTTAAATTAATACGGTAAAATATACCACGAGATAAAATTTTACTATATCAAATTTTACTAACCCTACCTATACAGACGGGGAAAGAGCCCCACCCCAAATAAGGCGCCCCCGCCAAGCCCTAGTAAGATACACAAAACCAAAAAATTTTATTCTAAATCTACTACAGTTTTCAAACTTTTCCAAAAAAGTGTCAACAAAGAAATATTAATTAAAAACCTAAATCCCTATACAAAGATATCTCAAAATCCCTGAGGGCACTATAAAGGGTTTCCCGGGAAAAAGTACCTCAAAGAAATTTTGTCGGGTTTATATTTTGTCCAGTCTTTTGTCCAGGGCTTTCCCCCTCCCCCCCCCCCCCCCCCGCTAAATATAAATTTGGGGTTAATCAGGGATTTATCATGGACAAAAAAAACCTTTTAAATGTATTCATTCAGAGACCCCTTCTTTTTTCAAAAATTTGTACTTAGATGCATCGTTTTTTGATAAATATTAATAAGGTAGGCAAAAACCAAAATTATACCCCAAATATGGGGGGTGTTCATAAATTAAATCTTGATGTTTTTTTTGTTGATAGAGAGGGTTAAACCTTTGCTTATATTTTCATACTCCCCAAACCCGTTCAATATCAGTGCCCCAAAAGGGTTCGATATTCTAGAAAAAACAATACAAATATTCTAATTTTTCCCATTTACAGGAAATTACCCTTTAATTTTCCTTGGTACAGCATAAATTTTTTTTCCCATACTCAAACCTGGCGGCAATGTAATGGTATAAAAATTCCCAGGATATTTTTAAATATAAAAATTTAGATGCAAACCAGGGTGGGATGTGAAAAATTTGTAGAAAACCTGGGAGATATCTTGCAATGGTAGATGATACTATTTGTCTGTCAAGATATTTTACTATATTTATTATTATTATTATTTTTAAAAAAATAAAATTTTAGGCCCATTAATACCAGGGCACTTTACATTTAAGGGGAATTCATACATAACAAATTTTGAACAAAAACAATGGGGGAAAAAAAATTACTAGAAACTGAAACAGAGGGGAAAAAGAGGCCCCTGCCCGCGGGGTTACAATCTCCCAAGGAAGAAGGGGAGGGAAGAAGGTGTGGGGCAGAAATGCTTGCGGGCCGGTGTAGGGGGTGGTGGGGTTAATGGGGGTTTTGTAGGCTACCCCTGAAAGAGATGGGTTTTTCAGGTTCCCTTTTGAAAACTGGTGAAAGTTGGGGAGAGTCTGATTTTTTTGGGGTTTAAAATAAATTCCGGGTGTGGGTGAAGAACGGGAAAAAGTTTTGGGGGGACGGTTTTTGAGGAGTAAATGAGAGGGGAGCGAGGAGAAGGCCCTGGGGGGAGCGGAGATAGGGGAGGGAGGTATCTGGAAATTGGGGCCCAGAGTGTATGGGGGGGGGAGGGGTTTAGGGAGACCCCTTGTAGGTCAGGGTTATTTAAATTTAAAATGAATTTTTGGGGGCAAAGGGCAGCAGTAAAGGGATTGGCAGGGGTAGAGGCGGGAGTAGCGAGGAGAGGGGGTGAATCGGGACGGGCAGCGAGTTTAGGATGGATTGGAGGGGAGCGAGGGTGCTAACTGGGGGCCCAAACAGAGAAGGATTTTTCCCCATAGTAAAGGGGGGGGGAGATGACGAGGGCGTGGACAACTTTTTGTAGTGTCGAGTTGGGGAAAGGGGCCCGGGATGCGGTGAAATATTTTTCAGGTGGAGGTGGCAGGCAGAGGTGAGGCTTGGAGTGGGGGTTTTGAAGGAATAAAGAGGAGTCAAAGGTTATCCAAGGCAGCGGATTTAGGGAAAGCTGGTGAGGGGGTTTGTGGCCATTAACAGGGGATAGAGAATCAGGTGGAGGGGTAGGGGAGGGACGGTGGAAAGAGGGATGAATTCTGTTTTATCTACATTTGTTTTTGCGACGGGGGGAAAGAAAAAGGAAAGGAAATGGAGGGAATTGGCTTTTTGGGACCCGGGGGAGGGAAGGGAGTTAATGTCAGGCCCCGGAGTTTAAAAAAGCGGGGTGTCGTCCCCCGTACGGGTGGAAATTTTAAAGCCATGCGGGCTATGAGCTGACCCAGCCCAAAGAGTGTAGATAGAGAAGAGGGAGTGGGCCCAGGACAGCCCCCTGGGGGGACACCAACAGAGAGCGGTGGGGGGTGCAGGAGTGAGGACACTGAAGGGGTCCGTTAAAGAGAGGTATAAAGAGATCCAGGAAGGGGGCCAAAGGGTCCGTGATGCCAGGGAGGAGGGTTTTGTAACAGGATGGAGTGGTATAGGGTTTGTAAAAGGGCAGAGGACAGGTCTAGGAGGAGAAGGAGGGAGTAGGGGGTTTGAGGTTTAGCGTTACTAGGTCTTTGGTGACCTTGGTTAGGGCAGTTTCAGTGGAGGGGTTTGGGCGTGGGAAAAGCCTGATTGGAGTGGGTCAAGGAGAGATTTGGGAGGAGGGTTTGGGAGGACGGCTGAAGATAGACGTGCTGTCGAGGATTTGGGGATGAAAAAAAGGGGAGCAGTGAGTTTGGGGCGATAGTTGGACGGTGAGGGGGGGCGAGAGATGATTTTTTAAACCCCCTTAAGGGAATTGGGGCGTATGAGTCGTCCCAAAAGGGCCCCTAAAGGGGGTTTGCAAAGGGGGGTCGCTCCCCGACCCCCCCCCCCCACAGCCCCCGGGGGGTTAGCGGCAAATCGCCGCTTTAAAACCGGCCCTAACGCGCCGGCGGGTGGCTGCCCCCTGGGCGCTTTTTTTACCCCTCGGCACCGGGCAAAGATGGGGCCCCGGGGTCTGAATTAACGCCGGGTGGTTTTTCGGTGATCGGCATCAGTGCAGCTATTTCTGGCCGATCCGATCACCGGGAAATTTTGGTGGGGAGCCTTGGGAAGGCTCCCGTCAAAAAAACCCTTTCCCGGGTTTTCCCCACTTCCCTCCGCAGACAGGAAGTGGGGGGGGAAAACCCCCATCTTTGACCCCCCTAATGCATTGCCCGTGCAATGCATTAGGTTTTATTAACCCAAACGCGCCACCCAGTGGTCAAGTACCCAGGTGGCCCCAAAATTTTTCAGTAAAAAAAAAAAAAAATTTAAAATTTTAAAATACAAAAAAAAAAAAAAAATAAATTAAAAATTTTAAATCACCCCCCCTTTTCCCCCTTTTTTCAAATAAAAAAATTAAAATAATAAAAAAGTTACACCCTAAATTTTGGGATCGCCCCCATCCGAAAAAGTCCGATCTATAAAAATTTAAAACCCTTTATCCCTTTTCGCTGAAAAACTGTAGAAAAAAAGAAATTCCAAAACCCAAAAATTGCGTTTTTTTGGGCATTTTACGCACTCAAAAAAAAAGGAATAAAAAGGGTCAAAAAGGGCGATGCATTCCAAAACCGGGGTTTGCGATAAAAAAATAAACTTCAGCCGCAAAAAATGCCCCCCCACTTTACGTCCATAGGTGTTAACCCAAAAAAAAGTTTTTTTTGGGCGCCAAAAAAAGGCGCCGTGGCGCAAAAATTTTAAAAAAAGAAAAAAGTTTGGAATTTTTTTTTCGGGGACCAAAACATAAAGGAAAACCCCACATTTTGGTATTGCGGGTGGTAAAAACCTGAAAAGAATACAAATAACACATTATATTTACCAAAGATTGAACGCCGTAAACGCAAAACCAACGCAAACATGGCGAAAATACATTTTTTTTCACAAGTGAGGATATGGTAGAAAGAGGTGCAAGAGAATCAGAGAGAGTGCGAGGGTTGAGGTTTTTTTAGGGGTTTCCCGCGTGGGGTACTAGATATGAGCAGGAGGGAGGTGGGTGGAGATGGTGGGGAAGGTTTTCAGGTTTTTGGGCAGATATGGGGTGGGGAAGTTTGAGAGTCAGATTTGGGGGGGGAGGGGGTGAGATGAGGTCCGTGTGTGGGCCATCCCCTGTGGGTGGATCCAGAGGTTTCCCCTGTGAGAGGCCAAAAAAAAAGCAGAGTGAGAGGGGGTTTGCTGGCAGCAGGGAGGTGTGTATCAAAGGGGGTGTTAAAAATCTCCCCTGACAATAGTGGGGGGTGTCAGTGGGAAAAAACGTGGAGAAGCCAAAGGGAAAAGAAGTGGTCGAGGAAGGGAGTGGAGGGCCTGGGGGGGTAGGGGCCACAGCCCCTTGCAGGTTGGAGGGGGAGTAGATGCGGACGAGTGTACCTCAAAGGGGGGAGGGTTTAAAGGGGGGGTAGGGGGGGAATTTGGAACAAAAGAGCAAAATGTCGCGGAGAAAAGGGCCCAAAACCTCCTCCCAAAGCTTGTTACCGGGGCGTGGAGGGATGGGAAAAATTGGGGGGACCGCAAAGGAGAGTGGGGGCAGGGGGGGACAGTGTCAGGGGGGGTCAGCCAGGTTTCTGTTTGACCAAGGAAAAGTAATTTGTGAGAGGGTGAATAGGTTTTGGGATGTAGGGAGGTTGTTACATAGAGCCCTGGGTTCCGAGAAGGGCCCCGGGAGGAGAAGGGGGGTGAGCTGGGGATCAAGGGGGAAGTTTTTTTAAATTTAGAAGGGTTTACAGGTTTTTTAGGGGTGGATCTGTTTTCAATTTCTAGAGGGCAACAGTTGGGAAAGTGGGTGAGGAGGCCCTGGGTTTGGAGATATGCCCCCGGGGCCAGGAGCAAGGGAGTGAGAGGGTGAGAGGGGGGGGTAGGATAGACTGTATTTAGTTGGGTTATTTGGTGCGGGGGGGGGGCCGGGGGGGGGGGGGTGGGGGGGGGGCGGGTGGGGGAAAAAAGGGGTTTGGGGGCAGCAGTCAGATGGGAGGGAAGGGAAAGCAGGGAGAGATTAGAAAAATCATTGCCCCCGCAAAGGGGTGTGGGAAAAGGCAACTAGATTCAGGGAAAAAAGGGGTGAGATAATGCAGGGAAAGGGAAAAACATGGTGGGGTTAGGTTTTCAGGCTAAAAGTGTAAAAAATAAGAGGAAAGGGGTTACCTTGCCATCCTTTTTCAAAATCTTGGGTTTTTTGTTTTGGGCCCCTTGGGGAAAATGGACTTGGAAAAATGGGGGACTTGCGGCCAAGTCACAAGCGTTTCCCCAGGCAAAGGATTTATACAGGGCCCGAAGTTCAGATCAGGGGCCTTTGAGGTGAACAGGGATGGGAGGGGTTTGATCAGTTAATTAACCAAAATTTGGGGGGAAAAAAGGAAGTCAGGGTAAAAAAGGTAAGCAGTGCTGGCTCTAAACAAAACCCCAGGGGGTTTGGGGGGGGGGAGGTGACAGTGTGGTGAACACCCAAATTTTTAAAAATAGAGAAGATGCACATAAAAAGGAAAAAACACAGGAGTTGCTAGATGGGGGTTTTTTAGTTCAAAGATGGATACAAAACAAGTACAGTATTGGGAAACACAAAAGGAGTTGCTAGATGGGGGTTTTAGTTCCAAGATATATAATACACAGTACAGTATTGGGAACACCCCGGAGTTTTTTTAGATGTGGGTTTTTTAGTTACAAAATGGATACCTACACAGTTTTCAGTATTTGGGAAAAACACAGGAGTTTTCCCAAAATGGGGGGGTTTTAGTTTACAAGATGGATACATAAAATGTTTAATGAAAAAAAAAGGGTTGATCAGATCAGAAGGTAAGGAGACATTTTTTTGGAGCTGCATAAATGGTTTTTTTGGTTTTTTCTGGGGGGCTTAAAAAATGGCACCTTTTTAAAAAAGGGCACTTGGAAACCCAAATTTACAAGCGACCCCTAGGCAAAGGATTTATACAGCGGGGCATATCATCCCCACGACCCACCACATGTCGCTGCCGCCCCATATTCCCATGTTCAAAAAAAAACAATATAGAGTATTTTTAAACAAAAGGGAGCGCATTTACTTTAAAAGGGCCAGTGAGGGGCACCCGTGTCCGGACGCTTTCGGTTTGGGCCGGGCACTTTCCGCGATCCCTTCACCTATAAAGCGGGCTCCTCCGGGGAGCGAATTTTTAAGTGAAGGGGTAAACGCGGGGCACCGACGAGCGCTCCGTGCTCCGCAGTGGCCTACGGGCGGCCGCAGACTGGCGGCTGTCCGGAGCTCCCAGCATAGGCAGCGTGCATGTCATCACGCTGCGTGCGCGGCCTGATGACGTCACCGCCTGTGCCGGGAAGACAGGACAGCGCGCGGGAGATGGAGCAGCGAGGAGGCGGAGCGGCGAGGGAGCCAGGTAAGTGTTTTTTTTAAACTTCCTATACCTGCCTACAGCTGCCTATACCTGCCTACAGCTGCCTACACCTGCCTACAGCAGCCTATACCTGCCCTACAGCTGCCTATACCTGCCTACAGCCGGCCCTATACCTCCCTACAGCCGGCCCTATACCAGCCTACAGCTGCCTATACCTGCCTACAGCTGGCCCTCTACCTGCCTACAGCCGGCCCTAGACCTGCCTACAGCTGCCTATACCTGCCTACAGCCGACCCTATACCTGCTACAGCTGCCTATTACCTGCCTACAGCCGGCCCTATCCTGCCCTATACCTGTCTACAGCCGGCCCTATACCTGCCTTATACCTGCCTACAGTTGTCTACAGCCGCCTATTACTGCTACGCCGGCCCTATACTGCCTACAGCGGCCCTATACCTGCCTATACCCTGCCTACAGCCTGCCTATACCTGCCACAGCCTGCCCTATACCTGCCTATGGGGCCATATACCTGCCTATAATCTGCTTATGGGGGACATATAACTGCCTATTACATGCCTATGGGGCCATATACGTGCCTTTTGGGACATATACCTGCATATAGGGCCATATATCTGCCTATAATTGCCTATGGGGGACATTAAACTGCCTATGTAATTTTATTGGTATCCATTTTTATTTTTACATTTTACCCGTAGCCGCTGCATTTTCTACCCTAGGCTTATACTCGAGTCAATAAGCTTTCCCGGTTTTTGTGGCAAAAGTAGGTGCCTCGGCTTATACTCGGGTCGGCTTATACTCGAGTATATACGGTAATTACAATTTTTTCTCTTGTTGTGTAGCGTAGAAAACACGCAATTGTAACACGCTACAAAGCTAGTATTTCCCGGCTGCTCAATTCTTTGCGCATATTTACATCCAGGGTTAATTAAGCGTAGTTCTGCTGCTGTTGTGACTCCAAGAAACCGTCTTTTTCACCGCCAAAAAATACAATTTTCCTGTAGCATAATTCACAAGTGAAGGTTAATTACATTTTTTTTCTCTTGTTGTGTAGCGTAGAAAACACGCAATTGTAACACGCTACAAAGCTAGTAGTTTCCTGCTGCTCAATTCTTTGCGCAATTTACATCCAGGGGTTAATTAGCGTTGTTCTGCTGCTGTTGTGACTCCAGAAACCGTCTTTTTCAATCGGCAAAAATTAATTTTCCTGTAGCATAATTCACAAGCGAAGGTTAATTACAATTTTTTCTTGTTGTGTAGCGTAGAAAACACGCAATTGTAACACGCTACAAAGCTAGTAGTTTCCGGCTGCTCAATTCTTTTGCACAATTTACATCCAGGGGTTAATTAAGCGTTGTTCTGCTGCTGTTGTGACTCCAAGAAACCGTCTTTTTCACCGCCAAAAAAATACAATTTTCCTGTAGCATAATTCACAAACGAAGGTTAATTACAATTTTTTCTCTTGTTGTGTAGCATAGAAAACACACAATTGTAACACGCTACAAAGCTCGTAGTTTCTGGCTGCTCAATTATTTTGCGCAATTTACATCCAGGGGCTAATTAAGCGTTGTTCTGCTGTTGTACTCAGTAAAAGAAACTTTGTTTTTCACCGCCACAAAAGAAATTCTGTAGCATAATTCATATCCGAAGGTTAATTAAGCCTGTTTGTGTTTTTATATTCAGTAAAATGCACAGTTTTTTTAAACGGCACATACAAGTCAATTTTTCCTGCCCATTTGTGGAGCGCAATTTATATCCAAGGGTTACCCAAGCTTCTTAGTGGGTTCATTTGGCGTCAAATACAGGGTGTGTATTTATCATATACAGATATCTTCATCAAACAGTGTCTGTACATTTAGAACAAACAGTATGTCAGACAGAGAGGTGGCAGGCTCTTCACCTGCGAGTGGCAGAGGCACAAACATTCCTGTAGCAGGTCGCAGCACAGCAAGGGGACGTCGCAGCAGGGGTCACTCGGTGAGGCCACAACTGCCGCTGTCATCTAGAGGCCGTGTACTGACTAGCAACCCAATGATTCTTGATTGGTTGACTAGGTCATCCACTTCCTCCCAGATGACATCTGACAACCCCAGCCAAGAGTCGGTAGGAACGTCAGACACAACCCTTAGTTGACATGGCCTGGGAGCGGGTCAGCGGCCCTCACCTTTCCTCAACCCGCCTCTGTCCATCCGGTTCCCTCAGCCAGAGATCTACTATGTGGTCTGGGCTCAGCGCCACTATATAGCGAGGATGAACAATTTGAGGAGGGCAGTCAGCAGCTACTTGGCAGCAAAGAAATGGGGCCAATATCCCCTGCTTCTTGCAGTAGGCGGCAAGTATAGTTGTTGAGAGTGGCATGGGAGGTCATGTTGTGAGGGGTCAGCCTCTACATACCAAGACCGGTGATGAGGACAGCAGTGACGATGAAACACAAATAGATGATGATGTAGCCGACCGCACTTGGGAGCCGGGTGAGGCAAGGGCTTCATCATCGTCAGGAGAAGAGGGCGTCAGCTTGCGCGTCAGGCAGCAACGCAGCCAGCAAGTGGGTTGTGAGGCCGTGAGTCAGCAGGATAGCAGCAGTGTGAGGTCGGGAGCCAAGCGGCCACAGGGTAAAAAACCCGCTTCGCAGGTCCAACAAAGTAGCGGCACAGGGGCTCAGCGAGGCAGGGGCGGCATTAGTCACTCAGTGCGGAGCGTTGGCGGTAAAATCCGATACTCGGCGGTGTGGCAGTTCTTTGCTAAGACACCGGAGGAGCCGAATATGGGTATATGTAGAATCTGCAAGCAGAAAGTGAAGCGTGGCAGGGAGCTAAGTTGGCACCACGGCCTGCGTCAACACATGCAGCGTCACCATCCGGTGGCCTGGGAGAAACGTGGCTCAGATGTGGTGGTCCATCCTGCCGCCGCAGCAACAGCAGCAGCAGCAGAGCCCAGTGGCACGCATGCCATTGCAGCCAGTCAAGGCTCCACCACCTCTGCAGAAGGGAGCTGTTTCTCTTTGACATCATCTCCTGCTCCAGATGCTGCTGCTCCTCGCTACTCATGGTGCCAGCAGTCGTTCAGCGAGGCGATTGCAAAGAGACAACAGTATGCGTCCAACCATCCTAAGGTGCAGCAGCTGACCGTGCTCCTGTCCAAGTTGTTGGTACTGCAGTCCCTCACTTTCCAAATGGGGACTCTGCACCATTCAGAGAACTAATGGCTTGTGCCGAGCCGAGATGGAGAGTTCCAAGCCGTAATTTCTTTTCCAAAAAGGCAGTACCAGCACTTCATAAATATGTAGAACAGAAGGTGGGCCAGTCCTTAAGCTTATCGGTTTGTTCCAAGGTGCACGGCAGCGCGGACGTCTGGAGCTGTAACTACGGTCAGGGCCAGTACATGTCCTTTACGGCCCACTGGGTGAATGTGCTTCCGACCCAGGCACACCAACAACTTGGACAGGAGACGCCGCTTTCTCCTCCACGTTGTCAAACTGCTGCTCCTGCACCAATGTCCGCCTCCTCCACCACCACCACCATCTCAGCCTCCACAAGTACTGCTCCATCATACCACATGTGTAGTGCACAGAGGTTTCAGTTCTACACCTGGCTTGCCTCGGCGAACGAAGTCACACAGGGGAGGAACTGCTCCGCGTCATGCAGCAATAAATCGATGTGTGGCTTTCTCCGCGCCAACTGCAAATCGGAACCATGGTGACGGACAATGGGAGGAACATGGTGTCCGCGCTGCACCGAGGAGGGATGGTCCATGCGCCCTGCATGGCGCATGTGTTCAATCTGGTTGTGAAAAGGTTCCTGAAGTCTTCCACCGATCTTCAGCAGATTCTGAAAATGGCCAGGAAACTGTGCATGCACTTTATCCATTCGTACAAAGCCAGGAACACCCTCCTCGAGTTGCAGCGGCAGAACGGCCTCCCCCAACACACTCTGATATGCGATGTTTCCACCCATTGGAATTCCAGCCTGCACATGTTGGACCAACTGTATGAACAGAGAAAGGCCATTAACGATTTTTTGATGATCCAGGCAGACAGAAGTACTCCCCTGTGTAACTTTGATGTCAGCCAGTGGCAGCTCATGCGTGACACCTGCCGTTTCTTCGAGGCCATTCGAGGAGGCAACGTTATGTGTCAGTCGCCAGGACTACGGGATGAATAACGTCATTCCACTGCTTCATGTCCTGGAACAGATGCTGAAAAATCTGTCTGGGCAGGGGACTGGAGACGTGGCGACTACATCTCGTGGCCACATGAGTCCGGTGGGGACTGAAATGGAGGAGGAGGACATTGGAGCAGAAGCATTGTCTGGTGAAATGAGTGGATTTTCTACCCAGGTGACAAGAGAGGAGGAGCAGGAGCAGCTGGAGGAGGTGGATGGAGATGAGGAAGACGAGGCAGATGACCCCCAAGCACCGTGGCAGTATACAGTGGAAATGGAGGCAGGGAGCCCCTCGGAGTCACTTGTGCAGATGGCCCGCAGCATGCTTATTTGCCTGGCTAGTGACAGCCGAATAGTCAGCATCCGGCAGAGGGATGACTTCTGGCTCTCCACCCTATTGGACCCTCGCTACCGGTCCAAAATGTGAACCTTTTTCCCAGCTATTGAGAGGGAGGACAAACTCAAATACTATAGGGAAATCCTCCGTAATGAGTTGGCCGCTACCTATGTGCGGCATCGTCCCTCCTCTGACAGGTCTGAACGGGGGGTTCCTCAGCGCTCACGTACTACTGCCGCGGCTGCTGGGGGAAGGTGGGGGGGTAGGAGCAGTACCAGCTCCATCAGCAGTAACCTAAGTCTGGAGTCACTGATGAGCAGCTTCCTTCACCCGCCTAGTGAGGAGGGTAGTCGCCAGCAGCAGCAGCAGCAGGACCTGGAGCAGTCCCTGAACCAACAGGTGGTGGCCTACTTGGACAGCACTCTGCCACCCCAGTTAGAAGATCCGCTGGACTACTGGGCAGCCAAACTGGATGTGTGGCCGCAACTTGCCGAGTTTGCAGTGGAGAAGCTGTCCTGCCCGGCCAGTAGTGTGGCATCAGAGCGGGTGTTCAGTGCGGCGGGGGCCATCGTTAGCCCAAGGAGAACCCGCTTGTCCACGGGAAATGTGGAACGACTGACCTTTGTCAAGATGAATCAGGCGTGGATCGGCCAGGATTTCCACACACCAATGCCTTAGGCATCAGACTACATCAGCCATGACGCCTCACCCAAACTGTGAGAAATGAGTCTGGGTTCAAACTACCTGCCTCAGCCACTATTCTGATGCCGCCACCCGCCTGATGCCACACATCTGCTGACAGTTTCTCCATCTGCCACCAACCATCTTTACCAGGGACTGGTATTGCCACCCACCTCCACACTGTGTCATTGTGCCACTGTCTGACCTCATGCTGCTGCTGTGGCTGCTGCCGTGACCTCCACACTGTGTCATTGTCCCACTCTGTGGCCTACTCCTGTTTTTGCCACCTCCAGAATGTCATTATGCCACTGTCTGACCTCATGCTGCTGCTGCCGTGACCTACACACTGTGTCATTGTCCCACTCTGTGGCCTACTCCTGTTTTTGCCACCTCCAGAATGTGATTGTGCCACTGTCTGACCTCATGCTGCTCCTGTGGCTGCTGCCGTGACCTACACACTGTGTCATTGTCCCACTCTGTGGCCTACTCCTGTTTTTGCCACCTCCAGAATGTCATTGTGCCACTGCCTGACCTCATGCTGCTGCCGTGACCTACACACTGTGTCATTGTGCCACTGCCTGACCTCATGCTGCTGCTGTGGCTGCTGCCGTGACCTACACACTGTGTAATTGTGCCACTGTCTGACCTCATGCTGTTCCTGTGGCCGCTGCCGTGACCTATAGACTGTGTCATTGTGCCACTGTCTGATCTCATGCTGCTGCTGTGGCTGCTGCCGTGACCTACACACTGTGTCATTGTGCCACTGTCTGACCTCATGCTGTTCCTGTGGCTGCTGCCGTGACCTACACACTGTGTCATTGTGCCACTGTCTGACCTCATGCTGCTGCTGTGGCTGCTGCCATGACCTACACACTGTGTCATTGTGCCACTGTCTGACCTCATGCTGCTGCTGTGGCTGCTGCTGTGACCTACACACTGTGTCATTGTGCCACTGTCTGACCTCATGCTTGCTGCTGTGGCTGCTGCCGTTGACCTACACACTGTTGTCATGTGCCACTTTTCTGACCTGCTCACATGCTGCTGCGTGTGCTGCTGCTGCGCGTGACCTACACACTGATGTCATTTGTTGTGACCACTTGTCTTGGCGACCTCATGCTGCTGCTATGGCTGCTGCCATTGACCTAGACACTGTGTCATTGTTCCACTCTGTGGCCTACTTCCTGTTTTTGCCACCTCCAGAATGTCATTGTGCCACTCTCTGACCTCATGCTGCTGTGGCTGCCGCCGTCACCTCCACACTCTGTCACTGATGTTGCCACCTGAGCCCTCAGCTTGTTTTTTTCCAGCTGTCGCTCGCATGACATCAGGCTACATTCCCCCTTCAGTTTTTTGGTCAGTTTTGCACTCTTAAGTGCCCAGGGAATTTTATAGTGAAGCAATTCTAAGAGCGGCGGCAGTCATGTGCGTGTCATACTAAAACACAACATTGTATGAAGACCAAACCAAGTTCCCTCTGCATATTTAAGCATGGCACAATGTTCTACAGCAGCCTGCAGGCTCTGTGCAGCCTGGAAATAGCTGTTTTTTAACGTGATTCGTGCCGAAGTAATTCAGAACGAAGTTATTTTTTGCCGAGAAATTCGGCGAAGTGAACGAAACGAATTTCGGGAAATTTGCCCATCTCTAGAGCCACTCATAGCCTTACAGATTGGACCAAAAGTGTTTGCCATAAGGACTCTGCCCGGACCCGCTGGGGGAGCTCACAGCACTCCCTCAAACCCCCTAGTTGGGTTAGACAAAGCGTGACAAAAAACATGGTCATGCATGGGAAAAAAAAGCCAGCTTTTGGGCTGTTTTTTGTCCGATGCAGTGGAGACATAGCCTAAAGCAGAGCTCTTGCAGTGTCGACCATCAGAATCTGTGCAGGAGCACCTAATTATCTAACTGCATTATGCCCACATGAAACATGCAGAAATAGTAATGTTGCATTCACACAACAGCTAAATTGTATTATTTAAGAAATAAAACTGCAGAAAAATGACACAATGTTTCTCATCTGCATGTTGTTGTAAGAAAAACTATTCTGTTGCACTAACAATTTCACAATCTGCTTCTGTGAGTAAAGAGCATCAATAGATCCTGTCCAACATACACAGAACAGAAGAACATGAATACTAAAGAATTTTTACTATATCTAAAAGGACAGATATGCTGTTAACACATAATGCATCTATGAAAGAAAGGCTTAGGATGCTGGTAAACTTGTCAGACAGTACATCTGTTTTTGTACTATCAGGCCTTTTAGAGAATAATCAGGATTTTTAAAGTTAGCAAACTAGTCAATAGAATTTATTCAAAGAGCATACAGTGATGTTACTGCTTAATATTTTATAATGAGAGATTCATAGATTTAAACTAACAATAAAGGAGTGCTCTTAATAAAAAGATTAGATTTTAACATGTAGGCAAAGATAAAGACTATTACCAAATACATTGCTGTTCTGATTTGCTTCCCTTCAGAGCTAGAACAGATTTTATCCCCTGCTTGTGCACATAAGCTTACATAGGTTACCGACCACCTCTCTTGGCCCTAACAGGCTCTAGCAGCAGTGGCCAGGATGGTCGGTATGGTGAAGTCACTCTCTTCTGTGTCTTAAAGCACATTTATCTTTCTTACTGGCAAACTTTAACTATTTAGCCTTGTGCCCTACTGTTAAAACCTTTCCCTCACCAATGTCCTTCTAACAGGTTCAGTTATGAATAACAGAGCTGATATGCTAGAAACTGCTGTAAAACAACCCACAGCCTAACTATGAAGTAGGAGCCTGAAACTAACTGTGAAGAGCAAGCTCTGTGAAACATCATGACAGGAACACTCTCTTTAATGTTTTCCCATAAGCAGCAGAACAGGTGTTTCTGACATTGTGTGTAGACAGAACCAAAGATTATAAAGTACAAACACATTCTAAAGTGTACCTGTACCTGTCCAAGTAACTTCAGAATATGCTTTCAAATGCGCATATGAGTAATACCACTTTTTCTGGGCATGATATAAGAATGTATATATATGGCATATTCCACCAATATTATTCTCTGCAGGCTTCATCTCTAATTTTCCCTTATCCCTGGTGTGTGGAAACTAGCTGCTATGATATTTTTCATACAAATAACAAATATAGAAGAGTGGATCCTGCTGCTAGTATCTCGATAGCACACCATCAGATTCAACAGCAGCATGAAGGACATTATGCAGCAATACTAAGCAATTTAAGCCATGAATCAAACAATAGGAGAAATAATCTTTACTTGTGTGTCTCTAGATCTACCTATGTCTATGTCTGTGATAAGGCCCAATTCACGCCACGTTTTGTTGGGATAACTGGAATATGTTTTCCTGCATATAGCACAGTGGAGCCATAGCAATCTATGGAAAAAATGTAGCACCTTTTGAGCAAAAAATTTGTTGTATTTCCATTGGCAATATACTTTCATCTCTGCTGGAAAAAAGCATAGTTTACCACACTTTGTGTCTGGGCACATAAAGGGCCATATGTATGAAAAACTGCTAGTCTAATACTTTATTTTTGTTCCCATTTTCAGCCAGTCCAGGAGCTCTCCTTTTATTAAGCATAGTGCTCTGAAAAAAGTAAAGGGAAGCTCTGATTGGTTACTATGGGCAACATAGAAAGTCTTAGACATAGACAGTTTTCATATATGCCCCCCAAAGTGTATAGAGATGTGTGAAAGGACAGCTGGTTATATATAGCATCTCAATGACAAGATGGTCAGGTTTGGTTAAGTTAGGTGAGTAAATAAATTCACCTGCTTTTCTTGATTTCTCGAGCAGCTGATCCAGGGCCAGGTCAAGGCATTTTGGTGCCCTAGGCAAGTACAGCCAATGGCGCCCCCCCCCCCCTCGCTCCCAAAAAAAATTGCACCCCCACCCCCACAATTCCTCTCGCCCCTGCACCAGGCCCTCTCTCCCCTGCACCAGGCCCTCCCCCCCCCTGCACAAGTTACTCTCTCCAGTGGACGCACATACAGCTAAAGAGAACCGCCAGCGCTCCAGGGCCCATGGCAGCGGCTGGAGCCCGGAGGTCGAAGCCCTGTCTGCGCCCCTTAGGGACAGGCAGAGGTAGGCGCCCTAGGCGATCGCCTACCTTTGCCTACCCGTCGTCCCAGCCCTGAGCTGATCCACAGAAATCAGATGTCAGTGAATCATCCTAATTTAAAACAGCAAAAAAATTTCTCACCTCCTTTAAGGAGCCTAGAATTTACTTCATAAAGAATTTTTAACTTATTAGTCATATAAAGATTTTGATAACCTATAAAACAGGCTAAAACTTCTTGTGTGTTAATATGAGGTTCTCATTGCACGCACACAGAGCCAACAGCATCCACAGCACACTGAGCAGAAAGCTGTGACGGGTTAACTGTTGTTGCTGTTTATAGCGTTTTCCTGCTCCATAATACAAAGGAATACATCTTAGGGTATGTCTACATGACATGGTTTTACATTCGTTTTTTGACATAGGTTCGGATTTTGAAAACCTACAGCAGGGCGTTGCTAGTCTCCTAAAACATCCGGGCCTGGGCCCTCTGTGTTACGTTTTGCTCAGTAGGGCTGTTTTCACACAATATTTTTCATGCCACATTGTGAGCTGTTGCATGTATTTTTACAGAGATTAAAAAAAAGTATGTTTCTGTCTCGAATTTTCCACAAATTTCACATAGATCCTGTCCGTCACCTCAGCAGTGCATTGTAAAATAAAAGTCAGCGCTGAAAAAATTGTCTTTTCAAAACCACTCATTTATGTACAATATTGTAATACCTCTAAACAATGCAGTCTGTACATGGAGCAGATATACCACACATTACCATGATACTGTTACTAAAACAAATCCCACAATTTCAAGACCATAAATCCAAATTCTACTACTATCTAAGGCCTAAATAATGTTGCCAGACCATGACCAGGTGACCACATACAACCACCACATAGTGACTACGGGTGCTTTCACACACAGCTGTGTTTTTGGTATGTATTTGGGTGCATTTTTTATGCAGAAAGGAACAGCATTAATTTCTGTGTCTTTCTGCACAAAAAAAAACGCATTCGAAAAACGCATCAAGAACAAATCTTTACTTTTCTAGCAGCTCCCTACCCCTTCTCTATTTCTGTACGGTCATAATTTTTGTAGTGTTTATATTAAATAAGTATATACTCTCCCCATATAGTAGGTAGGCATGTATGCTCCCTTGGTCAGTAGGTAGGTATATAGGTCCCCTCTTTGGTAGGTATATAGGTTCCCTCCTTAGTTAGGTAGGTAGATATATAGTTCCCCTCCTTAGGTGGGAAGCTGTATATAAGTATACTAAAAACGTATTGTGTCCAGCACCGAAGAAGAATTCATAAATATAAAACATCACTTTACTTAAATTCAACAATTAAAAAGGTTTTCATGATATCTCCAAACAGAATAAACAGTAGACATGTTTTGAGTGATTCACTCTTAATCGTTGCAACTGTATTAAGACCCCACATTAAGAGCTGTATATAATGCCCCTCTAGGTAGGAACTGAATATACAGGGCCAACCTCAATAAGGTAGCCTGTATATGTGCCCCTCCTTAGTACGGTATCTCTATAGAATGGAAAAAAAGTAAGGCCTCGTCACACGGCTTATTTCGCCGCGTTTGCGACAGGATTGAACCGATCGCATCCGTCGCAATCAGTCAGAAATAAGTAACAGCCTATTTTCTATTGATTTCAATAGAAAATACGGCTCGCCGATACATTCACACACCACGACGCGTATTTCCGTGCCGGATTGCCGCCACAGGCGATTGACTACGGCAATCGGATGGAAAAAAACAATGCACATGTCCACTTAATTTCCGTCGCAAATCAGTCCCTAGTACGCGCCACCACTTGGTGGCGCGTATTTGCCCGGCAGAAAACAGCAAGAATCCCGTTCTGGGGTTCAATTATAGGTCAGTCTGTAGTCCTTAACACTGTCTGGTTTTGTATCATTTTTTGGGGAGGGAACAAAGCTAGAATAGATTTGTGCAGCAATATTCCCACAAAGCCACTTGCATGTCCAAAGGAGAGGAGGACAAGAGAAACATGTCCCGAGACCCACAGTGTACTGCCTGCATGAGGTCGGTACGTAGGGCCCTGATTATCGGAGGGTAAGTCCTTAAATTTGTATGTCCACACTGCCTAAATTGTGGGCATTAAGTGCTCCTGCAATTAGGCTGTGTGTATGGAACTTGAAGGGGGGGTGGGGGGGAGGGCAGCAGCCTTGATGCACCAATTGAACATGCATTCTCAATGGCACTTGAAGCGCCATGAAACAATAACATTTAATAAAATTATTGTTTGCATGGATATTGTTTATGGCTTTTACTATGCACTGCCATTGCAATCATGCCATGTGTTTGCTCGTTTTAATATCTGTGAATATTCTATAAGGAGGGGAGGAGTGTGGGTAACAGGCTGCATGCCTACTTGTATGCATTTGTTGTGTAACATATTGAATGCAGCAAAAAGTGTCACAAAAAATCTCCCCCTAGGTGTGCAATAGATGTTATTGTTATGCAGGAGGATTAACTGTTTTTTGTAGTATATGAAACTCATGATTTTTTAATTTTTTTACTGACACTTTATGACACTTTTGTATTTTAGTATCAGATATTTTTTTCTTCTGAAATGTTTTTTATCGGGCCAATTGCCCTGTTCTTTTAATGAAAAAAATTTAGTAAAACAACAAGCACATGGCAGATAATGTTTGTCCAAATTTTTTTGTGGTTAATTTTATTACAAATTGAAAAATATTAATTGATTGCCATTTTAGCTACAGCGCAAAACACATTGCATAAACGTGCACAAAACTTTTCATAATATCTGCAACTTGCTGCCTGTTAATAGCAATATGTTTTTTGCTAAATGTTTAATACTGAATCATAATGTTGTGTGTGGGATTAAAATCTCATGAAACTTTCACGTTATTTTTTCAGGTCCAGAACTCGTCCATTCTGTGGAATAAGAGACCACCGGATATAGCAGCAGCCGGCCACGCTCGAGATCAGAATGGATAATCTGTGGGCCGGGTCTGTTCCCAGAATGGGACGAGTTCGCACAGGACCTCCAGCAGAAATCGTAATGTAAAATAAACTCCATCTCACACATTATTCACAACTGTATTTTTGTGACACATATTTTAAGTGCACATTAATACTGTGAAGCTTTGGAGTGTATGTTCACATGGTACTTTTAGTGCTGTGCACATACATTTTTTCAGCAATGGTTGTGCTTGCATCCATCTTGAAAGATGCCAACATGCATTGAACTTTTACTAATGTGTTGTAATACATGCTTGGCTGGCACCCGACATACGTTGGCTGACGTTTTTTATTTGTGCATGCTTCAAACCAAAAGTTGCAGTGGTCAGCACAAAGTAATTCAGTTTGGCGCTCTGTCGTTGCCACAATAGAATGCATATTTTACTGATGCCCGTTGTAAAAATGTTCTATGTGTGCACATTCGTTCTGATTGATCTTGACACACATTGCTAAACTGTATGTCCACATGGACATTACATGCATGAAACAAACCCATCAAACAGAAAATAGTATTTCTGAATTTTTTTAACTATATTTTATTTCTGTTGCAGAACAGGACGTCGAGAAAACCGTTGGGACAGACTGTGCGGGACCGTAAAGTTCGCGGATGAGAAGGAGGCGCCGGCGATCCACTCCCCCCAAGGAGGCCAAACATCCCCTCTCGCTGAGGAGCTGATGTTCCTCAGCCCCAACGACAGCTCCGGACTTAGGTTTTTTTTTGTTTTATTTCTCATACATGTTTGCAAATTTGGCTATGTGCTATGTGCTTATATTTTAAAACAGAGCACTAATTTTGTTTTCTATTTGTTTAGAACATTCGGCAACCTAGCCCTCTGGAGCCTGTCGGCTGCCAGGCCCGGCCGTGAGGAACATCACTGGGGAAGGGAATGGCGCCCCAGTGAGTCCAGTCGCGTGGCGAGGGGAGGCGATAACATCGGCGGGATCCCCTAGGGGTGGGTCCCGACAGACACCCCGAAATGTCCTTTCAGGGCAGTGGCCTAACAAGCACGCTTCAGCTGCCCCCACATGCGAGGCGCAGCTGGGGCTGCTGCCCCCCCTCCGGGGCCCACCCCAAATGTCGTGCTCCCGCCACACTTCCCCCTGCCCGCACCCCCTTCCAGCACACTCCCAACACCTGTTCGAGTCGCGCGTAAGAACCCGCTCTCCCTAGGGAAGCAACCTCCACCTCAGGAGGAGTTGCTTCCCTAGCAGCGCGGTTCATGCCGGGATCAACCTTACCAATTTTTTTTGCAATGGCAAGAACGCTGCCCACGCCTTCTGCCATTACCGTCGCAAGAACCAATAATGACATTGTTTCCGGCCATGTTGGCAGTCCTACCCACCGGACAAAACATCCAGATCAGGGGACCTGGCCCCCACCTCATGCAATGGTATTGTGGTCTCCTCCGGGACCATCCTCCTCCTTTGACGCCAGCCATTTCCCCCCTGCCGCACTCCGTACCGCCCCTGACCCATATTTTTCTGCCCGCCCTCCACAGCCCCCCCCACCACCACCCCCGCCCCCCGCCCACCTCCACCCATCCAACCTCTGCCCCATCCCACTGCTGGGTTTTACGAGGACCAACCAATGGGACTAAGATCCTTCACAGCCCAGCAGTGAGTTTTCTACAACCGAGCTAACAAACCCAACCTCTCCCCGCCCGCGTCTGACCCTCTAATCGTCCCATGATTTCACTCTTTTTATTCAAATTATTTAATTTTTTTGTAGCGGTACGGGGTGCGGTTTTTTGTATATAGTTAAAACTTTTCAATAATGGTTTTTTTTGTTATATGGGTGGGTGGTGTGGGTGGGGGTAAGTTTTAAAAAAATGTTCATAATAAAATTTGCTTGTTTTAACTTTAATTTGTCCTTATTGTTTTTTTCCTAGAGTAACTTAGCTTCACAGTTTTAAGTTGAAATAAAATGCGCAATAATTACTTTAAATGTTCGTCATTCAATAAAATACTTAGACATTTTTAATATGCATAAAAGTAATATGTTTAGATGATTCCAAATTTAAATTGTAAACAACTAAAACCCAAGTTTAACTTTCTGGGTTGCGTCATGGCAACCGAGCAGAGTTCCTTAGCTATTCTGCTCTTGCAGAATGGCACAGGAAGCTCTGTGTGGTTGCCAAGGGTCACGCAGAGACAGTTAAACGCAGAATGCCCTATGCACCAACTGTTAAAACCCACCCTCCAAGCCCCAAGTTTAACTTTCTGGGTTGCTAATGGCAACCGAGCAGAGCTTCTTAGCTATTCTGCTCTTGCGAATGGCAAAGGAACTCTGTGTTGGTTTTGCCAAGGGCCACGCAGACAGTTAAAACGAGATGCTCCTATGCAACCAACTTTAAAACACCCACCAAGCACCAAGTTTAACTTTCTGTTGCCACAATGGCAACCGAGCAGAGCTTCCTTAGCTGATTTCTGCTCTTGCAGAATGGCAAAAGGAAGCTCTGTGTGGTTGTCAAGGGCCACACAGACAGTAAACGAGATGCTTCTGGGTTCCAGACAGTTAAAAAACCAAACACTATCTCAACAAATGCAAATTACATAACATTAGAAATTAAAGAAAAACAAGAAGTTTCACGGCACATAATCAAAAATTTTATTTGTGAGCCAAAAAAAAAAAAAAAATGTATTTGAAAAGCATATGAGTAACCTACAGGAGTCGCCAAGGACAACCTGTAGCATTACCATAACATTGCAGGTCGGCATGCAGCAGAAGGCAGGAGTCCCGATTGTGGAGAATGCAGCAACGCCGGAGATGTCAGGATCGCGTGCAGCATAAGCAGGAGTCGCTTGTGGAGAAGCAGCAACAGCCGGAGATGTCAGATCGGCGTGCAGCAGAAGCTGGAGTCCGCTTGTGGAAATGCAGCAACAGCCGGAGGAATGTCAGGAATTGCGTGCAGCAGAAGCAGGAGTCCGACTTGAGAGAATGAGCCAGCAACAGCCGGAGATGTCTGGATCGGCGAGCAGCAGAAGCCAGGAGTCCGCTTGTGGAGAATGCAGCAACAGCCGGAGATTGTCAGGATCGGCCGTGCAGCAGAAGCAGTAGTCCGCTTTGTGAGAATGCAGCAACTGCCGGAGATGTCAGGATCGGCGTGCAGCTAGAAGCACGAGTCCGCTTGTGGAGAATGGCAGCAACAGCCCGGAGATGTCAAAGGCACACGTCGTGCAGCAGAAGCAGGAGGTCCTGGCTTGTGGAGAAATGCAGCCAGCAAACAGCCGGAGATGTCAGGATTGGCGTGCAGCAGAAGCACGAGTCAGGGTCTGCACAGCTTGTCCCCGAAGGCCCTTTGACCGGAGGAGATCCATCCAGATCACGGAAGGAGTGCTGACTAGAGGCTGTCAAATTGCCTGCCATGGCACTGACTGCCTTCGGACGGACATAAAATAGCTCGACGAAGGTTTTTCTCATCTCGCACCTCTGCACTTCGGCTTAGGTGGGGGCCGAGGCCCCAGGTGATGGAGATGCCCAAAAAACAGCCTGTGTCTCCACTTCCATGTCGGGACCATCATATTCCAAACATAGTTTGGAGAACACAGGCTGCTTTGATGACTCCATCCACCGTGTGCTTCATCCAGCCAAATGGCATGTGGTGAAGAACCTATCCACTTGCTAGCCAAGATCCCGAAGGTGCACTCCACCGTTGCGCCGTGCCGGCTCAGCCTCTGTTAAAAATTCTCCTCGCGACCATCCAGTCCCCTTCGTGGGTATGGCCGCAGCAGTTCACATCAAATGGGAAGGCTCATCCACCTACCAGGACAAAGGGACTGCTGGTGGAATACCCGTAGAGGTTTTGGGTGGGGGTAGAGTCCTTTGCTCTTGCAAGCACTTGCCTCCCAAACTGCGAGTTTCAGCAGCGCCCGGGATCCTAGTACTTCCCTAGGCGCCGACTTCGATCGAAACAAACTTACTGTGTGCATCAGCCACCGCCATCAGTGACCACAGAAAAGTACTTTTTTTATAAATTTGAAAGTACATGGATCCTGAAATTGCGGTGGCTGCTGCACCACGTATATCTCTCCGTCGACGGCGCCTTGCAGTTGGGGAATTTGCCACAGATTGAAAAGCCTGCCTGCTACCCTGCAGCCAAATTCTCCGGGGTCGGGCTTTTGGCATCGAGAATGGGCTGCAAGTGCTGCAATCAAGTGCATGTGCACCTCACAATTCCGATATGGTTGATTTACCAACCTGGAATTGGAGGTGCAGCGATGCATAACTCTCCCCTGTTGCCAAAATCCTGGAAAAAAGTTGGGACTGATTCCAACACAAAGAACCATACCACAAAGTGTGTGAAGAGACAAAGATGTATGGTTTTTTTGTGTGAGAAGCAGTTGGACTGATTCCAACACAAGAACCATACTGCAAAGTGTGTAAAGACAGAGATGGTATGGTTTTTTTGTGTGAGAAGCCAGTTGGGACTGATTCCAACCCAAAGAAAACCGAATACTGCAAAGTGTGTGAAAGACAAGAGAGGTAGGTTTTTTGTGTAGAAGCAGTTGGGACCTGATACAACACAAAGATCCAATACCCGCAAAGTGTGTGAAAGACAAGAGATGGTATGGTTTTTTGTTGAGAAGCAGTTGGGAGGACTGATTTCCAACCCAAAGAACCATACCGCAAAGTGTGTGAAAGACAAGAGATGGTATTGTTTTTTTTTTTTGTGGGAGAAGCAGTTTGGGACTGATTTTCCAACCCAAAGAAACCATACCGCAAAAGTGTGTGAAAGACAAGAGATGTATGGTTTTTTTGTGTGAGAACAGTTGGACTGATTCCAACTCCAAAGAACCATACCGCAAAGTGATTGAAAGACCAAGAGATGGTATGGTTTTTTTTGTGTGAGAAGCAGTTGGACTGATTCCAACACAAAAGAGCCGTTCCGCAAAGTGTGTGTAATGTTAGAAATTTTTTTGGGAACTGCATCAGTTCTAAACTGAATAAAGTTCCCCAAAAAAAATTTGTTAACTTTTAACTACCCGCAACGTATCAGCAGTCCGTTCCGATGGACAGATGGATGTCCTCATATTGGTGTCCCTCCCTTTGAATGGCAGGTCCCAACAATTTCCAAGCAATCGGTCAAAGGCGCTCCGGGACATGCCACAAAGTCCATGGAACTTTGCTGGAAAGCTGGTGGAAAACGACATTGTTAGCATTTCTCAAATTGCAAATAACTAAAATATTCGTATAATGTTTACTATCTAGAGTTAACACATATTCCAACAAAAATATAAAAGTTTTACAAAAACATTATGTCCTGTTTCAAAATGCAAAATTTGCATACCTCCTTAGTTCCTCCATACAACTTCCCTATATGGCCCCGTATCATATCGTAGTGTCATTAATGAGGGTGCCGCCAATATATTCTCGCCGCGTCTGCCATTTGTTTCTAATAAAAGATAGGAAAACAAGAATTATGTAAATCTCTTTATTAAGAGTCAATCATTTTTTCATTCATATCATTTTTACACAGCTCAGCCACTACAGTAACCCCCATAACATGTAACTCTACACTGACCCACATAAACAGTAACAGCTACATACACTTATAACAGAGTAACATCAAAACTAACAGTAACTTCTACACTGACCCATTAAACAGTAACAGCTACAGTACACTCATAACAGTAACATCGAAAATTAACAGTAACATCTACACTGACCACATTAAAACGAGTAACACTACAGTACCTCTAACAGTAACACAAAATAACAGTAACATCTACACTGACCAACTTAAGAACAGTAACAGCTACATTACACTCATAACAGTAACATCAAATTAACAAGTAACATCTACACTGACCACATTAAAAACAGTAACAGCTACAGTACACCTCCATAACAGTAACATCAAAATTAACAGTAACCATCTACAATGACCACATTAAAACAGTACAGCTACATTACACACATAACAGTAACATCAAAATAACAGTAACATCTACAACGACCACATTTAAACAGTACAGCTACAGTACACTCATAACAGTAACACAAAATTAACAGTAACATCTTCACATGACCACATTAAAACAGTAACAGCTATCATTACACTCATAACAGTAACATCAAAATTAACATTAACATCTACAACTTACACATAAAACATAAACAAGCTACATTACCTCAAAACAGTAACATCAAAAATTAACCAGTAACATCTCACTGACCACATTAAAAACAGTAACGAGCTACAGTACACTCATAACAGTACATCAAAATTAACAGTAACGTATCTACACTGACCACATAAAACAGTAAAAAAAAACCAGCGCTACGAGTACACTCATAACAGTAACACCTGTAGTTGAGAAATAACATCCATATTGCCCACTATTAAAACACATAAAACAATAACCACAATAATCCACAGTGCAGCATAAACGTAAAAACAGTGAAATCCACAGTAGTAGCATCCACAGACCCCCATACCGGTACAAACATAAATCCACACTAAAATAGTGAAACATCCACAGTACAACCCCATAACATTCTAAATGACACCTAAACATTAGTCCCACAGTGCACCAAATACACATTGCCCCAACAGTCAGAAAAAAATCATTACATTACAACATACAAAAATGTAAAGTACCCTGGACATCCACAATACACCATTTCACATTAACACACATATATACATATAGACATGACTGACATTACATACAATATGACATAATATCATCACTTTCACATCACATCACACCACATAAGATAGGTTACTTACCCTCCTCTCCTGCGACCCATTCGTTGGAACACAACCAAAGAAAAGCTGCCAGTTCCCATTCTAGAATGCACGTCTTCTTGCATTATGGATCAATAATTCTGGAAAACATGCAGCAAAAAATTCTAACAATTGCCAAATATAATCCCGCAGCAAAACTACTGCACAGAAAGATTGCCATCTGTGGTCTTTTATATCATTCATGTGGTGTAGACTATTTAATGCATGTATCCAATTATACTTGTAATTTTTTTCTAGGGGGGGACAGGGTCCATATAGCTTTTTATTGGCTATTTGAAAATAAATTAATCTCTTCAAGGAGAAATATGGGCGTGGCTGATAGGTTACTTTAAAAAATTATAGTGTATTTATTGGCTGTCTAAGAACAAATCCGGCGCGAAATCGCCTGAAATCCGCCACAAATACGCCGTTCAATACGCCGACCAATTAAGTGCACGATTGGCGACGATATCGCGACGGAATTGCCTGGCCACAGCGCTCTAGACGGTTTCAGCCTATTTGCGGATCGTCATCCCTCGCAAATCCGTGCCCAAATAAGAGTAGCCTGTGTACATAGCCTAACACTCACCTCAACCCTCGTCCCCCCCGCCGAGCCCTTCCTCTTCTGCCCGACCACTTGGCAACGTGACGTTTAATCACGCCACCATGAGCGAGGCCATTTCCCTGGTTAATCCAAAGCAACAGCCCAGGCATAGTGACTAAGCTGTGCGGCCTTCACGAGGCGCTGCTGCCCAGTTTACTATTGCAACGCGCAATAGTAGTTATCAACTATATAGTGTGCCGAGGATACGCATATAGTTGAGGAGGTCCGCCGGTGTTCTGGCCTGGGCCAGGTTCAGGCACCGCCCATTTTATCTGTGGCACTAGGCCCCAAGCTAAAACGGTCTAAGTAGCGACACCACTGCCCCCACTACTTCATGGAAAATTATGAGCTGTATTTAACACATCTTGATTTTTTTCAAAAAACTAGAACATGTTTAATAATTCACCGTATTTTATTCAAAAACAGTGGAAAATTGAGTATTCAAGTCACTGGAATGGCTGAAACCGAAAACAGCACACAAAAAAAAAAAAAAATTAAACCAGACAGTGTAAAATGCTGTTCAAGCATTCGGAGATTTAAATTAGAATCCTCCAAGTATTTGTCATATGACATTGTGATGCAGTATTATATTGCTATTAATTTACAATGTCGAGCCACATTATTATGACTTACTTCTTTTGATGTGATTTTTGTATTCCCCTGAGGAAGCCATTGACACAAAATGTGCATAGGCAATATACCTTGCTAGCACTTGTCATTATGCTATTTATGTGATTGTTTGTTTGGCACTTTATCTGATCTGGATCCAGTTACATTATTGAATGCATATACACTTTGTAATCATGGTTTTATTGATGTGATTTTTATTAGTGCAGGTATTATGTTTATTTATTTTCACTATTATTAGTTTTTCTATTGAATCAGTGCACTTTCACACATCGATAATATCATGTTAATAGAATTTTTTACACCTAACTATTACGAATTGATTTTGGAACAGTCATGAGCTTGTAACTAGTGTTGAGCGATTAAAATCGACAAAGTTGATATTGGCACGGTTTTTATGTTGATCGGAATTTTACGATCCAGCGATAATTTAGGTGAGAATCTGCGCATAATCTATTAATATTGCGCCATTTTTGGCGCTTAATGTCATTTTGGCAGCCAACAAATCAGCTTAGAGAATAGAGAAGGGTGAGCTGGGTGTGTGACGTCATGACTGTGATGTGTATGGTTGTGATTGGCTGGAAAAATCACATGACCTCGTTTTACATAGAACAGCCTTTCCTGTTCAGCATCAGTGTGTTAGTGTGTCTCATAAGAGCATGACGTGTGTTAGCTTTCTCCTCAATAAAGCTCAGCGACACAGTTCTCTTTGTTCACACAGACCACTACGCTTTTAGCTGTGAACAGTAGAACATAGGTAGATTAGAGAATTTCAGTTTTTAGTTAGTTAGGCTGAGACTTTGAAAGAAGCATCTAGCGCTGTACAGCCTCAGGGGAGGGGGGGGTGTGGGCGAACACAGGCAGACAGGCAGGCAGGCTTTTGAAAGGAGAGTGTATATTGTGCAGTTCAGATTGCTTTGAACCTGCATTGAAATTGCTTTTTATTACCAGTTTTTGGCCAGTTTTTGGTGAAATAGTAGCTTGTATTTTGTGCAGCCTGTACTTATATTAGGGTACAGAACTTTTCTAGTAACTGCAAAACCCACCTTTTATTATCCGTACATGATTTAATTAGGTTTTTTTCACTTTTGTGCAGTCCAGTTTTGTTGAAAGACCCCATCGGGAACTTTTTAATTACCATACAAAAAATTTGCTAGTAATTGTTTGTTGTATTTAAATATTTGAAAAACCCCACCTTTTAATTATCAGAAAAAAACAAAAAAAAATTAAAAAAATTTGGGGGTTTTTTCACTTTGGTGCAGCCCTTTTTTTTGTTCAAAGACCCACTTTTTTAATTTACAATAGGATACAGAATTTTTCCCAAATCACCCCCAGGTGTATTTCATAGGTAAAAAAACCCACCTTTTATTAAAAACGTACACTATGTTTGAGGGGATTTTTATCGACAAATTGAAATGGGGCAAGGTTTTTATGGTAAACCCGAAATTTCCAGATCTTTCAAAAATTTAAAAGGTTAAAAATCGTGCTCACTTTTAAGACCCGCGGCCTTTTTTTTGGGGCGTTTCCCTGTAATTTTGGGGCCACAAAGGGAATTCAGAAAAGAGCAGGTGAAAATTGTTTTGGTGCGACGCATGATTTGGGATGTGAAAGGTTTGGGCGTTTTGGGGGGAAAAATCAAAATGCCCGGGGGTTTTTTTACATAGAAAAAGGCGTTTCCTTTTCAGCCTCTTTGTCCTCAGCTCTCATGGGGATGGGGGGGGAAAACCGGGCGCTCTGCCTGGGGCCCAAAACCCGCCAGCGAAATGAGCCCAAATTTCTGCCCCAGAAAAACCCTTCTACTATTACCCGTGACCCTTTCCCCAATTTTATTTAGATTAGGGATTTAACATTTTATGTATTTTAGCTAGAAAATTTTTAAAGCAAATCTACCACTGAAAAATTCACGGCGGTGGGGGGGGGGGGGGGGGCGCGGCGAACACGACAAGCTCTATCTTAAAGAACATTTGATAAAGTTCACAAAGATTTAAATTGTAGACTTTGTAGGGGAATTTCTTTATTTTTAAAAACAGTTTGCTATTGAAATATTTCCTGGATTTTTGGGCACCCCTGAACTTTTTTTGGGATAAACATCATTTCTAGTAACTGAAAGGCCCTCTTTTTTTTGGGGCGGGAAAAACCCCACTTTTATTATAAAGTATACTTTTTCAAAATGGGTGTTCAATATTACCCATTACACCTTTGCCCTGTTGTACCCCCAAACCTTTGGGCAAAAAATTTAAACAAACCAGCAATTTTGTAGTCAGCACGGGTTTTTTTTTTTGCCAAAAATACCTGTATCGTACAAAACATCACATTTTACGTGTTTTTTTGACTTTTTGCCCCCCCAGCACTGTTTTTTTGACGCAGCATCACGTAAATTTTAAAACAGAAATTTCTATTTTTCCCCAAAGGGTAAATTTAAAAGGGTGCAAAAAAAAACTTTTTATTAAATCAAAACAAACAGTTCCCGTTTTTTTTGATTTTTTGCGCACCCCACACGTTAAATTGACGCACACCCAAAGGGAAATTTTAAAACAGAAAATTCTATATTCACCACGGGGGAAATTTTGAAAGGGGGAAAAAAAACGGGTTTTTTAAAAATCAAAACATAACTTTTACTTTTTTTTTTGATTTTTTGCGCACCCATCATGTTCATTGACCCGCATCTCCCAAATTCTTAAAACAAAATTTCCCTATTTTTACCACATTTGAATTAAAATTTTTGGAAAAAAATACCGTTTTTTTAAAACAAAACAAAACATTTTAGGGTGTTTTTTGATTTTTGCCACCCAAGCACGGTTCATTGAGCACACTACGTAAATCTTAAACAAAATTCTATATTAAACCACGGGGTGAATTAAAAAGGTGAAAAAAAATACTGTTTTTTTTATCAAAACAAAAACAGTTACGTTTTTTTTTGACTTTTGCGCCCCCAGCACTGTTCAGGGAGCACATCTACGTAAATTTTTAAAACACAATTCTATTTTTCACCACAGGGAATTAAAGGTGCAAAAAAACGTTTATTATTTTAAAAAACTTTAACAGTTCCCTTTTTTTTTGATTTTGGGCGCACCCACACTTTTTCTTTGCCCAGCACCCACTAAATTTTTAAAACGCAATTCATATTCACCACAGTAAAATTAAAAGGTAAAAAAAATACCGTTTATTAACAAAACAAAACAGTTACTTGTTTTTGATTTTTTGCGCACCCACATTGTTCTTTGACAAGCAATCTACGTAAATCTTAAAACAGAAATTTCTATATTCCCCACATTTAAATTTTTAAAAGGGGGCAAAAAAACCGTTTTTTATATCAAAACATAACAGTTACGTTTTTTTTTGATTTTTGCGCACCCAGCATTTTTTTTTTCTTTAAACGCAGCACACGAAATAAAAAAACCCACCAATTCTATATTCACCAAAAGGTTTGAATTGGGAAAGGGTGAAAAAAAAATACCTTTTTATTTATCAAAACAAAACATTACGTTTTTTTTTGACTTTTGCCACCCACACTGTTATTGACCAGAAATCAAGGGGTAAATTTTAAAAAAAGAAAATTCATATTAAACCAAATTGAATTAAAAGGGAAAAAAAAATACCGTTTATTTTTATAAAAAACAAACATTTACGTTTTTTTTTGATTTTTTGGGGCACCCAAAGCACTTTTTCTTTTGATGCAGCATATACGAAATTTTAAAAACAGAAATTTCCCTAAATTCACCACGGGTTTAATTTGGAAAGGGCAAAAAATACCTTTTAAATTATACCAAAACATAACAGATAGGGTTTTTTTTTGGATTTTTGGGCCCAGCCCAAATTTTTGTTGATAGACACCGGGCATTTAAAATTTTGGAACCCCCGCTTTTTTGGGTTTTGATTAAGGGATTTGAGAAATCTGTGATTTCCGCCCTTTTTTTTTTAAAAAATTTTCCAAAACTTTTCCCCTACCTTTTTCAAATTTTAAAAATTTTTTAAAACATGGACGAAGGCAGGGGTAACCGAGAAAAGGGAGGGGGTAAAAACATGGGGGTTAGGGGGTACAAGAAAGGTGCTCCCCCTGCTGGCAAACAACACGCATGCCAGGGGAACGCTTTTTCAGGCCCCGCAGGCCTGTAAACGCGGGGTAGGGCCCCTGTAATTCAAAGGGGTAACGAACATCTCGCCAATTTTCCCCTTCAGGGTTAATGAAACCCTTTGCATCTACAGTCTTCCCCTCCCGTCCTCGCATCAGGGCCCCACAAATTTTTATCATCACATCATCGCACTTCCCAAACCATAAAGCAGCCCAAATTCAACTCGTTTCCCCCACCACTTGGGATAATTTTCTAAAGCCCTTCTTTGATGAAAAAAAGGGGGTTTGGGGTCAAAGGCATGTTAAAAGATCAAGAGGCCAAAAAGGATGATTTTCTCTGCTCTGACGCCCATTTTACTGAGGGCCATCAGAGAGGTGAAGGAAGCCGGCCCCAAACGGCAAAAATCCCGGGGGGTTTGGCAACGCCCTTTCAGTGCCCCTGCTTGTAGCCCCCCACTTTTGGGTGCAGAAATCAGGAAAGCCCAAATTTACCTGTGTTTATGATATGATGATGAAAGACACATTGCGGATCCCTCCTGGTCTTTTCCTAGAATTTGCCCCGCGACGCTTTATCAGTGACAGGAGGAAGACATGGGGGGAGTTTCAATACGGGGGCCCGGGGCCCCAGAAAGGGAGAAAGGGGGTCGCAGAAGTCCCCCTATAAGATTTCCGCCAAACCACGGTCACGCAAACCCCCGCTCCTTCGCTTATCGCCGCAAAAAAGGGCCAGGACCTCTCAAGCCTGGGGCCTTTTTTTGAGCAAGGCCCCGGGTTTACCCAGCATGTCTATTCCCCCCTTTGCCGTAAAAAAGCATAAAGGGAGAGGGAAAACCTTAAGTGGTTAACCCCCACCAACATGGCTAGTCACATTCAAACGAATGCATGAGTTTTTAAATGGGAAAAACTTGGCCAAAAAAGGGCCCGGAAACCGGAAAGCCGGGCCTCCAAACCCCTGTCCAAAAAACCCTCTGTCCTCCGCCTCCTCCTCCTCCGCCCCCCCACCAAGCGTTCCCCCAGCTGCCCCTTCCTCAGAGTCCGATAAAAGGGGTCACCTCCGCTTTCACCCCCCACCGTCCCCAGTACCACCCCCCCACCAGAGCCCCCTTTCCCACCCCTTTTCCTTCCGCCAAATTTGAAAACCTCACACCGAAAAAGCTGGGCCCGTCCCAGCCCGGGCCAAACCTTCTGTCTTCCAGGTTTGGGAGCAAAAAAAACACTTTAAAACCCAAAACCCTCCCCCAAAACCAAAAAGGGCCCGAATGTCGGCAATTTCCAGGGTTTTGGCCTTTGGAAAAAGTTGCCTTTTTTTTTCTGGGGGAAAACAGTGGGTTCCGCCCCCGGGCATGGCCCCCCGTTGCCCCCCAAATTTCCAAAGCCGACAGGCATTTTTTTTGCCAAAAAGCCGCCCTGGGCCCTGGCCACCCGTGTCCCTCAAAAAATTTTAAAACGCAAAAAGGGCCCCCATCTGTGTCCGGAAAAATCCCCTCTCACCAACCCACACATGGACCCAGTAAGCACGGCCCAAAGGGCCGGGAAATCTCTGTGACAGCTCACTGGGTTTAGCGGTTTGGGTGTCTCTGGTGGTGACGGGTGGGCTCTCAGGCTCGGGGGCCCCGCTCTTCCCAAAAACCCCAGGGGTGGTGCAGGGCCTTTTTTCCCCAAAGGGCCTCTGGTGGCATCACGTGCCCAAGACCCCCAGGCCGTGTTTAAATTAATCGTCTTGGGACCGGGCCACCCCACAAAGGGCAGGGGCGGGGGACGGCTCTAAGCAACGAGACCGAGCCCCTGGCTGGGGTGACAAAAAACCTTTTTTCCAGGGAAGGGGGGTGGCCATAACGGGGGAAATCTTCTGGCCGGCCCTTAAGATCGGGAGGGTGGAGCACATCCCTTCCGGCAACCTTCATGAACCCTTGTCAACCAGAAATTTCTAAAAAGTACCCGGGGCTGGGACTGCCCCGCCCGAAAAGGCCCCGAGGTCCATTTCGAACTTCCGCCGGTTTGCACCCGGCTTCGTCCCGCCTGGCTACGTTTTTCCCGAATCAGCTTTGGCCCCCCCCGTCAACCGTTTTCATTGGGTTTACCCTGGCAAACGCTGGAAATTCTAAAACCCCCCACCTGCCCCCCGATTGTGGCAGCAGCGCAATGCCATTTTCGCAGTAAAGAAGTGACACAAAAAGGCCGGGCAAAACAGCGGGACGGACCTCGGGGTGTTGAACCACCGAAGTGGAAGGGAGGTGAAAGAGCTCTGCAAACCCTCCTTGCCAGTTTTTGGAAAAAGCCACCAAAATGGTCAGGCGGAAAAAGCCCTTGTCACATGACTTTTGGGGGGAAATCTTGGGTTCTGGAACGATCTTTGGACATTTCTGAAAAAAAAAGGGTTCCCCCCCCACCCGACGGGGGAAAGGAAAGACGGACACAGAGAGGACAGGGACCCTTTTTCCCCCCGGGCAAATCCAAAAGGGCCCCCGACAGTTTCAAAATTTCCCATCCGGCTTCATTGGGCCAGTGGTTGGGGGTCCAGAGCAGTGAAAGGGTGGCGCATAAACTCTCAGGGGGGGCATCCCCCTTCAGGAAAGTCAGGGCTGTGTTGAAGCTGTGCCGGAAGGCAGCGAAGGAGAGGGGGGAGGAGGAATTCCTAGAAAACCGTGTTTACCGACGTCCCGGGGCCTTGGAAAGGGGTTTTGGCCCCGGAATTTGGGGCGGAGGAAAGAGGGAGGAAGATCTTTTTGGCAAGTCCCCCCCTCGACCCAGGGGCTTGGGAAATCAAGGCCCCAACTCTCAAAATGAGTGCGGGATGCCCCCTTTTTCCTCCAAAAAGATCCTCGAATTTAAGGCCATAAAAATGAAAAACAGTTACTGGGTGGCCACCACCCCGGGAACCCCTTAAAAAACCAAAATAAAGCATTTTTCCTTTCCCCACCCCCCCAAAATTTAGAATAAAATGCAGGAAATGGAGACCTTGCTAAATTGACAACTGGAGACATCTGTTGCGTCTGCTTCACCCCCCCCCAAAATGCCCACGGTGGAACAACCAGCGACGGACAGCATAGAGGTGCCAAGTAGGGGGTAGGGGAAAGCAGCAGGCAAGGTCCCAAAAGGGCCAAAGGGTTTTAACCTCTGGAAATCTTTTTTTTACCACCTAAACCAACGCATGAAATCAGGGCACACACCAACACACAGAGATCAGCTTAAGATCAGGGGTGCACAAATACTGCCTAAACCCGATTTTTTTTGCATGGTTTCCGGCCCCCAATAGACTTCTGGGTGCCAAAATGGACAAAAGGCCCCGAGCTGGCTGGGTCACGCCATGGAGGGGTTTTTCCCTGCCCAGCACCACACATTCTGAGCGGACCCTTCAAAACAGCTGGAGGAGTCATTAAGAAAAACCCCGCATCCCCCTTTTCCCACAGAAATGGGGAAACGGGGGGACTTTCATCAAGATGAACCCACCAAGGGATATCTAAATGATGTTGGGGCCCCCCAATTTGGCCGGGGTTTCACCGATTATTTGCCAGTCTACTTCACTTTTCCTTTTCAACAGAAATGGCCCTCTTGAAAATTTTTTTTTAAAATGATCATTCTTACGGAATTTTTTTTTCCCTTTTTCCCCCCAAACTTTTCTTTTTTGCGGGTTTTTTGCTGTGGGGAGACTGTAAAAGACACCCAAGGTTTCATACAACCCCGGGATTCCATTTACCCACTTATCTTAAAGAAGTTTCGCATTGTAAAGGGTTTTGAGGTCATTTGCTGGGAGATACACCCAATAATCATGGTCCTTTGAAACAAAAAATGGATTTAAAAAGGGGCCCTTTTTCCCCCTCACAATTTTAAAAGGGCTAGAATCATATTTTTAAAATTTTTTGGGGTCATGTTCCCTTGAGATACAGCTAAAATTAAAGGCCCCTTTGGGGAACAAAAATGGGGTTTCCCAAGGGGCATTTCTCCCTAAACAATTTTTAATAGTGGCTGAGAAGTAAATTTTTAAAAAATTTTTTTGGGGTTCATGTAGCTTTTGGGATACAGCAATAATCAGGCCTTTGTAACAAAATGTGGCTTCAAAGGTGGCATTTCGCCCTCAAAATTTTTTTTAACAGGGGCTGAGAAGTCTTTTTTTAAATTTTTTGGGTCATCTCCCTTTAAAATTGCAGCAATACTACGGGCCCCTATTATAAAAAAAAATGTTTTTTTTCAAACGGGACATTTGTTCTTCAAAATTGCCCAAAGTGGCTAAAGGGTCTGCTTTAAAATTTTTTTTGGGGGCTTTTTTGGTTTGTGCCCATGCAGCTAAAACAACAGGTCCTATTCTAAAAAATGTTTTTTTTCTAACAACATTTTTTCCTTCACAATTGCCCAAAAGGGTGGTTTTCGGGGCCCATGCTTTAAATTTTTTGGGGGAAAATTTTGCTGGGGGCCCATCAGCTATACACAGGGTCCTTTTCCAAAAAATGTTTTTTTCTAACCAAACATTTGTTTTTTCCCAAAAATTGTCAAGAGTGGCCCCAAGGGTAATGGGCTGTCAGAAACGGGAATGGGGTGGGAAACACGGGTTTAATGGACACATATTGAAAAAATGATTTTTTTTTTGGGCAAGATTTTTAACATAGCTATCAACCCCGTATTGAAAAAAAACCCTTTAATACAATGAAAAAAAGAGAAAAAAAAAAACATGGGGGATTCCATCCTATTTTAAAAATTGGTTTTTTTTAGAATTAAAGTACTAAAAAAATTGCATTACAAAATAGCTGTTAAAAAAAAATTTTCTGAATTGTACAAGGGAGGGACAGGGAAAAATTGACCAGAAATTTGGTTATTTAGAGGACTGGAGTATGGACAAAGGACAGGGGAACAAAGTACAGAGACCAATTTCCCCCAGCACGTTGAGAAAAAAGAGAAAAAAATGCCCAAGATAAAGGGCACCTGGGGGTAAAAAGGGGCGTTAAACCCCCCAGTATTTTTTCCAATTTTAAACTCAATTGGTCCCCACTCATAGGAGGGGCAAGCGCTACCCAGGTATTGACTTTTTACAGAGGAAGGGTGGGGTTTTCAACTTCCGCTTCCGCACTCTGCTTTAGGGGACGACAGTTTTCGTTGCTGCGGGCAACAGGGGATTTTAACCTGTGTTAAAATAGATGCGGACGCCAACCTGGGGCCTTTACCCCCACCCCACGGAAAACCCGGGCCCTGGGGCATGCTGTGGGGCCCCGGACAGGGGATAGACCCCAATGCCAGTGGGAACCCAAAATGGGGGTTTAAAGACTCCTTTTTCCGGTACTTTTTAAAAGTGGGGGTCATGCAAAGGTTTTTTTGGGGGGTCATGGGTGTGGCCCAACAGGTTAACAATGTCCAGTGAAATAAAAAGGTGGTTTTAAAGACTTTCCTTTTTTCCCCGGCCCCTTTTTTAAATGTGGGGGGCATGCAGGGTTTTTTGGGGCCCTGCTGTGGGGGCCCAGGGCCCCGGGATAGTCAATGGCCCCGTTTTAACTAAAATGGTGTTGAAAAAACCCTTTTTCCGGCCCCTTTTTAAATGGGGGTCAAGCAGGGTTTGGGGGGTCATGCTGTGGGCCCGGACAGGTAAGCCCAAAGTCCAGGGTAACCCCAAAAAAGGTTTGAAAAAACCTCCCCTTTTTCCCCCACTTTTTAAATGTGGGGGGCAGGGAGGGTTTTGGGGGTCAGGGGTTGGCCCAGACAGGTATTTGGGCCAAAGTTTCCTTTAAACTAAAAGGGGGTTTTAAAAGACTCCTTTTTCCAGCACTTTTTAAATGTTGGGGGGCATGCAGGTTTTGGGGGTCATGGGTGTGGGCCCCGGGCAGGTATGTCAATGCCAGTAAAACTAAAATGGGGTTGAAAGACTCCTTTTTTCCCGGACTATTTTTAAAAGGGGGGTCATGGGAGGTTTTTGGGGGTATGGGTGTGGCCCCGTACAGGGATAGTCCCAAAGTCCAGTCAAACTAAAAAGGGGGGTTTTAAAGACTCCTTTTTTTCCCGGGCCTTTTTTAAAAGTGGGGGTCGGGAGGTTTGGGGGGTCATGCTGTTGGGGGAGCACAGGGAAATCAATGTCCATTCCCAAATAAAATTTGGGGGTTGAAAGGGCTCCTTTTTGCGGGACTTTTTAAAGGGGGGGTCAAACAGGGTTTTGGGGGCCCTCTGCGTTCCGGGGCAGGGTATTCCCAAAGTCCAGGGCAAGTAAAATGATGGTTCAAATCAATACTGCCTTTTGGGACTTTTTAAAATTTTTGGGTGATGAGGTTTTAAAGGGGCAGGCGGGGGTAAAAGACAGGGATATTTAATTTTTTGTGACTTTGTTTTTTTGGGCTTTTAAAACCCAAAAAGTGTTCCTAAGAGGGAACATGTATCCATTTGAAATGTTTTGGATGTTAATTCAGCTTCTCCACCTTGTTTGGGTGTTTAAAAATGGGGAAGGGGTTGTTTCTCCCCCCATAGACCCTTTTAAAGGTCATCGGGGCATTAAGATGCTCACTTTTCGGAAAAAATTTCGAAAACGCCGGGCAAATCCCCTATCAACAATCCCCGATAAACCAACCAACGCTCAACACTACTCCCGGGGCAGCTTATAAATCGAGTAAAATACGGTTATAAAATTGTATTCTGGTTATTATGTCTTTGATTTTATTTTTTCATTTTTGTTTTTTCTAGGAGCCATTTATTTATACTTATATAAAGTGTGTGGGCTGCTTTGGCGACTGTTTTGTTTCCTTAGATTTTTTCCTTCTTTACTTTATATATTTCTCTGTGGGACTTTTGCACTATATGTGTTTTTTTATTCCTTTAAGGTTTTAAATTTTTCTAAGCTGGTTTCAGTTTTATTTGCTTTTAATAAATAAAGTCACTCCTAGCTTGTCTAGCTGTTGTCTGTACTGCACAACGTGGTTACTCTAATATTAGCTGGTGTTCATAATACAGAGGTCCCTCAAGTACAATGGCCTCAGGATACAATATTTGTAGCAAATAATGATCTTTTTTGCATTTGAAACCACACTGCTGATATGCGACACGTGATTGGCTGGAAGATCCAACCAACTATCATGAAAATTTCACTTGTAAAACATCAGTATTAATAAACTCCACATTCTGAACAGCAGTCTAGTAGTGCCTCTCGATAATACAGTACTGTACTGCTCCTTACATATACCAGAATTAGCTGCTCACTTGGGCACCAGGTAAGGGTAAATCCATTTTCCTTTTTCTGTGTATAAAGTACATGACCCAAAGAAGCTCTTATCCTAAAAATAGAAAGTGACTTCCAGCAGCTCTTTCTGAGTAATATATGCAAGGAATTGGTTTATTTGTATTAGATATTTGTTTACTTTATTTTGCATAATGTTAGGGTGACATATTGGGGCTTAAGAACCAATTACCAGTTTCCCATTGAGTAATGGTTTCAGTATACAATAGTTTCAACATACAATGGTCATCCTGGAGCAAATTAATATTGTATGTTAAGGAACTACTGTAATGTGATAAAGTAAGACAGCAGGACTGATTTCCCCTGTGTTAAGTGAAAGCGCCTTTTTTTCTTTTTATTTCCTATGTTTACTAGCACTACCTTCAAGTAGACTCAGCTTAGAAGCAGGGAGGAGCTGTCAGAATAGTTAGCAAAAAAAAACCTGCCTTTGGAGATCCAGGCTTCATTATGCTTCAGTCTCACTTTCTTAAAGGGAACCTGTCACATTGGTTATGCCTCCCTTGCTGAGGGCAGCACAAGCTAGTGTCAGACCTGCTGTTCCCAGCGCTGTGTCCCTTATTCTGTAAGATGCTGCAGTTTTAGAGCAAATCTTATTCATGAGAAGATGTTAGGCCCACCCACCAAAGGCTAGCCCCGCCCACTGACAGTTATTCACATGTTCCTACCTATTCAAAGTAATAGGTTTGTCAGTTGAGGTGGGTGGGGCTAGCCTCCGATTGGCCAGGTTTGAAAAAAACTGACTCTTTGAAGGACTCTTCGAATTACTCTTCTGGCTGAAAACTGCAGATTTGAGCATTTAATACATGAAAAAATACAGCATCTTACAGAATAAGGGACACAGCGCTGGAAACAGCATGTCTGACACTAGCTTGTTCTGCCCTCAGCAAAGGGAGCATAATTTATGTGACAGGTTCTCTGAAAGAGCCAGAACTTTATGATTAAATTTAGTGTAACAGTTTATATGGTGCCTGCCAAGTAAATGCGCCTACACAGTCAGGCTTGGCACAGGCTACTCCATTAAACTGAGTTTAAGTAATAGCAGATTTTTATACTTGAACCAATGTACAAGGATCTGGTTTTTAGTGCTTCATATCCTAACTTGCATCCATGGAGTAGTCACTGATTGGTGGAAGTCAACAGGTAAGATGTAATCTGATTCAGTTCAATGGTTAAAAACTGAGTAGTCAGAAAATGTGTCTGAGCCAGGTCAGGGAAATTTCGGTTGTCACCATAAGAGCAAAGTCAAACTGAGGATCAGTTGGTGAAGGGTTAAATAAGATCCAGGATCAATACCAGGAAACCAAACAAAGACTAACCAGAAGTGTGGTCAAACAAGACAAGTCAAACACAGTAAGTATATAAAGCAGCACACCAGATAGAAGCAAGGCACAATAACTGGCAGGGAAGGAGTGGATGCAACAGGTTTAAATAATGAGCCTATCTCAATTATTGGTAGGCTGATCAAGCCTGAAATAAGCTGCTTAGTTAGTCTTGTAGATTGCCTGCTAAGCACCATTCTGCTAAGGATGGAAGGCCATTGGTGGGCAATACATCTATGCTGTATAAGTCCTCCACCTGCACACTGGCGATTAGAATCAGCAGGAGCATGGGCATGTAAACATGTAAAATTATACGGTTGTTGCTTTAATTTTTGTAATTGTATATATGTTTAAGGAAGCTAGTATATTTTAGCTATTACTTTATGATGTTTACTAGGAGGTTATAGGTCCTCTTTAAATCCTGCTCACCAGTGGAACAGATATGAGAAGTCAACCGGTTCCTGTAATTTTGAGAGACAAAGGTCCATATGTATGAAATGGTATTGGTCTAAAACTCATTTTTTTCCCCATAGGTTTCTATAGGGAAAAAAGTGAGTTTTAGACCAAAACCATTTCATACATGTGGCCCAAAATGAGAAAACAAATCCCGATAATCACATGATGATCATGTATGATATGGAAATAATTTATTTGCAATTTATGGTGGAAAATAAGTATTTGGTCAAAAACAAAAGTTCATCTCAATACTTTGTTATATATCCTTTGTTGGCAATGACAGAGGTCAAACGTTTTCTGTAAGTCTTCACAAGGTTGACACACACTGTTGCTGGTATGTTCGCCCATTCCTCCATGCAGGTCTCCTCTAGAGCAGTGATGTTTTCGGGCTGTCGCTGGGCAACACGGACTTTCAACTCCCTCCAAAGGTTTTCTATGGGGTCCAGATATGGAGACTGGCTAGGCCACTCCAGAATCTGGAAATGTTTCTTACGAATCCACTCCTTCGTAGCCCTGCCGGTGCGCTTGGGATCATTTTCATGCTTAAAGACCAAGCTACATTTCACCTTCAATTCCCTTGCTGATTGAAGGAGGTTTGCACTCAAAATCTCACGATACATGGCCCCATTCATTCTTTCATGTACACGGATCAATTGTCCTTGTCCCTTTGCAAAGAAATAGCCCCAAAGTATAATGTTTCCACCCCCATGCTTCACAGTAGGTATGGTGTTCTTTGGATGCAACACAGCATTCTCTCTCCTCCAAACACGACGAGTTGTGTTTCTACCGAACAGTTCTACTTTGGTTTCATTTGACCATATGACCTTCTCCCAATACTCTTGTGAATCATCAAATGCTCTCTAGCAAACTTCAGACAGGCCCAGACATGTACTGGCTTAAGCAGGGGGACACGTCTGGCACTGCAGGATCTGAGTCCCTGGCGGCGTAGTGTGTTACTGATGGTAGCCTTTGTTACATTGGTCCCAGCTCTCTGCAGGTTTTTCAATAGGTCCCCATTCACTAGGGCCCCATTTCACTTTTTGCACCAGGGCCCAAGAACTTGAACTTACGCCTCTACAGGCTGGACTAGATTAGACGACAGTACCATTGGTGGCAGCGAGAACATGCAAATGGGGAAACTATACAGCTGATGAGAACCTGTAATTTGCATCCAGAAGATTCAACTGGATTTGTGGAACAACTAGTGAATAAAATGTGGCTCTAAAAGTGACAGAAAAAAATTGAGAGGCTAAAATACTTAATTCCATTCAATGGCTAACTGAGAAGATGAGGACAGCTTACAAGCAGGGGCATAGCTGTAGGAGATGCAGTGGACTTGATTAGATGGCAGTACCATTGGTGGCAGCAAGAACATGGCAGTGGGGAACATGTAGGTTCCGGTTCGACAACATTAGGCAATGGGGAACAGCAAGGTTCCGCTTCGACAACATTAGGCGGCAGTACCATTGGTGGCAGCAAGAACATGCCAATAGGAAACATCAAGGTTCAGGATAACAGGACGTGGTGGTAGTACAGGTGGAGGCATTTAAAAATATTAAAAAGATTATAAAGATTTATAAAGATAAAAAGATTTGGAGGGCTACAAGGAGGAGGAGTAAGAGGTATATGCAGTGCACAGCAAAGTCATACAGGTGTATATTTCAAAATAAACTCAGTCATAAGACTTGTAAATCTAGCTGTTGGCAGAAGTAGAATACAACTTGTAGAAGTAGCAGGCACAGGAACTACAGACATGAAATGTAGTTTAATAATAATAATCTTTATTTATATAGCAACAACATATTCTGCAGCACTTTACAATTTAGAGGGTATACGTACAGACATTACACATTAAAAGAACTTACTGATGAGACACAAGGTGTGAGGGCCCTGTTTACATAAAAGTTGGGTGAACCTGCCACCCTGACAGTACATCTATATACAGATAAGTGTCTGTGAGTGCCCTAGTGTTGGGAGTGACAAATTAGTGTGATAGCAGGTGGGGATTAGCAATTAGTGATATTGGAAGGCCAGACTGAGAAGACGTGTTCTCAGGGCCGTATTAAAACTATGAGGGTTGTGAGTGTGCCTGATGACCCGTGGTAGCATGTTCCAGAGAACTGGGGCAGCACGTGTGTAATCTTTGAGACGGGCATGGGAGGTTCGGACAATTGAGGAATGTAACCTGATATCATCAGCAGATCAGAGAGAGCGGGTAGGGTGGTAGACAGAGATGAGGGAGGAGATGTAGGGAGGTGCAGAACTGTGGAGAGCCTTATAGGTGAGAGTGATGAGTTTATGTTGTATTCTGTACTGAATAGGGAACCAGTGCAGTGATTGAAACAGGGTAGAGGCATCAGTATAGCAGCTGGAAAGAAAGACAAGCCTGGCTGCAGCATTCAGGGCAGATTGGAGAGGGGAGAGTCTGCAGAGAGGGAGACCAATAAGCAAGGAGTTGCAGTAGTCAAGACGAGAATGAATAAGAGCAACAATGAGGGTTTGAGTTGTTAGCACAGTCAGAAAAGGACAGATTTTGGAGATGTTCTTGAGGTGCCCTTGACAGGAGCTGGCAAGGGATTGGATATAAAGGGTGAAAAACAGATAAGAATCTAGCATAACCCCAAGACAGCGGGCCTGTTGCCTAGGAGTTATGGTGGTGCCACACACTGAGACAGAAATAGCAGGGAAGGGTTGGTTAGAAGATGGCGGAAAGAAAAGAAGTTCGGTTTTAGTGAGGTTTAGTTTCAGATAGAGAGTGGACATGATGTCAGAGACAGCGGACAGACAGTCACTGGTATTTTGTAGCAGGGCAGGAGTGATGTCTCAGGGGGAGGTGTATAGTTGAGTGTTATCAGCGGAGAGATGGTACTGTATCCAAATCTGCTGATAGTTTGGCCAATGGGGGCTGTGTAAATTGAAAAGAGGAGAGGACCTAGAATGGATCTCTGAAGAACCCCAACAGTGAGAGGAAGTGGAGAGGAGGTAGAACCGGAAAATGAGACACTGAAGGAGCAGTCAGAGAGGTAGGATGAGAACCAATAGAGAGCGGTGTCCTAGATGCTAGTGGCGCTTAGCATGCTGAGGAGAAGGTGGTGATCCATGGTGTCAAACGCTGCAGAAAGATCCAGGAGAAGCAACAACGAGTAGTTGCCCTGTGACTTAGCAGTGAGGAGATCTTAGAGACTTTAACTAGAGCAGTTTCTGTGGAGTGTAGGGTGCGAAACCCTGATTGTAGAGGATCAAGAAGAGAGTTAGCAGAGAGATAGCGGATTAGTCGAGAGTAGACCAAGTGTTTCAGGACTGGTCGATAATTGGCAGCACAGGATTGGTCCAGAGTGGGCTTTTTTAGTAAAGGGGTTATGAAGGCGTGTTTAAAGGAAGCTGGAAAGGTCTCAGTGAAGAGAGAGAGAGGTTGAAGATTGCAGTAAGGTGAGAGATTATAGTTGGAGAAATGGACTGGACAAGGTGAGAGTGAATGGGGTCACTAGAGCAGGTGGTGGGGTGTGCAGACAGGAGAAGCCTGGATGCTTCTTCCTCTGTCGTTGGGTCAAGGGATGAGAGCAGACAAGAGGACATGCGGGAGGGGACAGGAGGGGTATTAATAGAGGACGTGTGGGGAGGGACAGGATGAGTGTTACTTGAGGATTGAGATGCAATGTTTTGTCGGATACTGTTGAGTTTGTCTTTGAAGTGAGTGGCCAGATCTTCAGCACAGAGGTCAGTGACCGGGGCCTGAGTTTTGGCCTGAGTAGGGAGTGTAAAGTATCAAACAGGCGTTTTGGGTTGTTGTGTAATGTGAGATGAGGGAGGTGAAATATTTTTGTTTGGGGCACTGAAGGGCAGTCTGGTAAGCCTTGAGCATGAATTTGTAGTGGAGAAAGTCTGAAGTTAGCTTTGAATTTCTCCACAGACACTCGGCACACCTGGAACATCGCTGCAGAAAGTGAGTCTGAGGTGTGTTCCAAGGCTGCAAGTGTCTGACTTTGGTGGTGCGGTGTGTGAGTAGTGCCAATATGTCCAGGGTGGTTGAGAGAGTTTCATTGTATGGCTTGACAGACAGGACAGGAGAGGGAGGAGATTGGAGGCAGTGAGCACTGTATGGTGTCTATGAGCAGGGCCGGACTGGGAATAAAAATCAGCCCTGGCACAAAGCCCCCACCAGCCCACATACAATATCCACTTAAAAAATTCCCCTTGTTCTCGCACCTCGCCACTTTCTAAAATAAACAACACTATAAAGGTGCTTTCACACGGAGCATTTTTGGTGCGTTTTTTATGTGTTTTTGATGTGTTTTTGTGCAGAAAGGCAGAGCAGTTACTGCTGTACATTTTTGAACAAAAAAAATGCATCAAAAATGCACCAAAACCGCTCCGTGTGAGAGCCCCCTAAACACAAGCAAGAAAGAAAAAGTGGTGCAGAGAAACCCCTCATCACAGAGTCAGGTGTGCGCTTGCTTTACAATCAGGGACAAGCCCACACTGACACTACATAACCTACAACCTCACCAATCACATCCCCAGCTCAGGTCACCCTCACATGAATACAGTGCTGTTTCAACATAGAAGTAAAATTACCCCTGACATCAGGGACTCACAGGAGATGTCATCCCTGATGGGAGTTGTCTTCTTCTCCTTTTCTTCTCCATCTGGCCCAAACCATCATGATGTCTTCCTGATGAGTCGTTCCCTTCCATTTCTTTCTCTGTACGGTACAGCATGCAGTGTCTTCTTCTAGTGGTCACCACTAGTGATGAGCGATTACGTTGACTATCGTCATCGGGTCGATAGTCGATATCGGCAATTATCAAGACGATTTCCGATAGTCGATAATAGATTATCGCCGATCACCATTAAAGTCTATGGGAGAGGAACAACACCTTCATTCTTACACCCAAACAGGGCTGGAGAAGCTGGAATAAACATCCACAACAGCAAACTGGATACGTGCTACATCTTAGGCAACACACTTAGGTTATAAAAGCCACAGAAAAAAAGTCACAGACCATTCACTATCCCTGTCTTGTACCACAGCATGACCCTTAAACCTGCATGACCCACAAATTAAAAAGTGCCAGAAGGCAGTATGATTTGAACCATCATTTTACTTGAACTGGACAATGACTATCCCTGTCCTGGAACGCAGCATGAGTCCCAAACCTACATGACCCCAGATTAAAAAGTGCTGGAAAAAGAAGTCTTTCAACCACCATTTTAGTTGAACTGGACATTGACAAACCCTGTCCTGGGACACAGCATGAACCCTTTAACCTGCATGACCCCCATATTTAAAAAGTGCTGGAAAAAGGAGTCTTTCAACCACCGTTTTAGTTTCACTGGACATAGACTATCCCTGTCCTGGGCCACAGCATGAACCCAAAACCTGCATTACTCCCAGATTTAAAAAGTGCCGGAAAAAGGAGTCTTTGAAGAACCATTTTAGTTGAACTGGACATTGACTAACCCTGTCCTGGGCCACAGCATGAGCCCCAAACCTGCATGACCTCCAGATTTAAAAAGTGCTGGAAAAAGGAGTCTTTCAACCACCATTTTAGTTTCACTGGACATTGACTATCCCTGTCCTGGGCCACAGCATGAACCCCAAACCTGCATTACACCCCGATTTAAAAAGTGCCAGAAAAAGGAGTCTTTAAACAACCATTTTAGTTGAACTGGACATTGACGAACCCTGTCCTGGGCCACAGCATGAGCCCCAAACCTGCATGACCCCCAGATTAAAAAAGTGCTGGAAAAAGGAGTCTTTCAACCACCATTTTAGTTTCACTGGACATTGACTATCCCTGTCCTGGGCCACAGCATGAGCCCCAAACCTGCATGACCCACAGATCAAAAAAGTGCCGGAAAAAGGAGTCTTTCAACCACCATTTTAGTTTCACTGGTCATAGACTATACCTGTCCTGTACCGCAGTATGACCATTAAACCTGTCTGACCCACAGATTAAAAAGTCCCGGGAAAAGGAGTTTTTAACCACATTTTTTTTGAAAGGACATTGCTATATCTGTCTTACGCGTATGAATTAAATGTTGCCCCAAGATTAAAAAGTGAAGAAAAAGGGCTTTTCAACCACATTTTAGTTTCATGGAATAGACTACCCCTGTCCTGTGCAGTATGAATTAATGTCTGCCCCAAAGTTTAAAAAAGTGCCGGGAAAAGGGAAATTTTTTAACCACCATTTTAGTTGAAACTGGAATTGCTATATTGCCCCTTACTCAGTATGCCATTAAACCGTTCCCCCAAGATTAAAAATGGGGGGAAAAGGGGAGTCTTTTAACCCCCATTTTTGTTGACAGGCATTGATAATCTTCCTGTAGCGTATGCCCTTTTAAAACCTGTCGACCCAAAATTTAAAAAGTGAAAAGAAAAGGAGTTTTAAAACCCATTTTAGTTGAATGGAATTGACTTTATCTGTTCTGTCCCACAGTATGACCTTTAAAACCTGTCGACCCAAGTTAAAAAAATGGGGAAAAGGAGTCTTTAAACCCCCATTTTATTGAATGGACATTGATTAGCCTTTTTCCGGGAAAACCTACATTGTTAGTTTCCTGTCCCTCCCGTAAATTCAGAGGAATATTTGTATCACTATTTTGTACTCCCAGTTTTTTAGTATTTTAAATTTTCTAGAAAACCTTTTTTTAAAATAGGTGGATTCCACCAGTCTTTGTTTCTTTTTTTTTAAAATTTTTTTAAAATGGTTGTCTCACACAGGGTTTGTGCTTTTTAAAAGATCTTGAAAAAAAAAGTCTTTTGCAATATGTGTCCATTAAAGTGTCCTCCCTAACCCTGTTTTGAAGCACCATCCCCCTTTGGCCATTTTTGACAATTTGTGAAAAAACAGTTGTTAAAAAACCATTTTTTTTACTATGGACTGTAGTTGCGCTTTTCACGCAAAATCCCCCAGAAATTTCAAAACATGACCCTTGGCCACTTTTGGACAATCGTGAGAAACAAATTTTGTTAGAACCCACATTTTTTACAATAGGCCTGTAGATTGCTGTTTTCCCCTGCCCCAAAAAAAATTTAAAAATGACTTCTCGCCATTTTAAAAATTGTGAGGGAAAATGCCATTGAAGCCACTTTTCTGTTCCAAAGGCCCATGATAATAGCTGTTCTAAAGCAAAATGCCCCCAAAAAAATTATAAATATGTTCTCACCCATATTAAAAATTGTGAGGAGAAATCCCACTTAAAGCCACATTTTGCCCCAAGGCCCATAATTATGCGTATTCACAGAACATGCCCTCAAAAACCTTGCAATGCAAAAAAATTCTAAAGATAAAGTGGTAAATGGATACGGTTTTTCTTTTAAAACCCTTTGGGTGTTTTTTTACAGTCCCACCCCGAAAACCAGAAAAATTGTTTTTTTGGAATGAGAAAAAAAATTGCAGTGGAAATGATCTTTTTAAAAAAAAAGTTTTCAAGAGGCCATTTCTGTTTAAATGGGGAATGTGAAGTAGACCGGCAACTAATCGGTGCTGGGCATTTGGGGCCATAATCATGAGATCCTCCCCTGATTCATCTGATGAATTTTAAAAGATCAAATTATCTGTGGAAAGGGGGATGGTTTGTCTGAATGATCCTCCAGCTGTCTGAAGGTCCGCTCAGATATGACGCGGGCTGCTGGGCGGACAACCCTTAGGGCGTGGAGAGCGGCTGGGGCCATTATCCTTTTGGATACCAAAAAGTAAATTGGGGCCCGGGAACACATCCAAAAAAATCGGTGTTGAGCGGTAGTCGTGACCATGTCAAAGTGGTTCTGTGTGTTGTATGTTGCCCTGCATTGATGCGTTGGTGGGGTGGTAAAAAAAGATTGCCAGAGGTCCCCCTTAGGCTTCTGCCCCTTCCCGCTGTAGGCTGTTGGCACTCTACTGCTGTCAGTCACTGACGTTTTTCCCACCGTGCTTTTAAAGAAGTGAAGCAGACGCAACAGTGTCTCCAGTTGTCAATAGCAAATTTCCCCCTTTCCTGATTTTACCTCTTTTTGGGTGGGTGGAAGGAAAGTGCTGAGTTTTGTTTTGTCCCGGGGACCCGGAGGGTGGCCCTCAGTAATGTTTTTCATTTTGATGGCCTTAATGCGGGGATCCTATTGGAGGAAATGGAGACCCTGCACTCAGTGAGAGTGGAGCCTTGTTTCCCCCAAAAGCTCATCTTCTCCCCCGCCAAAAATTCACCCAAAACCTCTTTCCAAGGCGGGACGTGGTAAGTCGGTGCCCGGAAATACCTCACCCCCTCCTCCCCCTCGCTTCCCCCCAAAAGCTAAACCGCCCTGACTTGTCAGTGATGCACCTGAGATGATGCGCCGTTGCATTAGCCTGGCCCCCGAACCACTGCCTTTGAGACCGATAAAATTGGGGGAAAACGTGGGGCCCTTGTAGATTCGTGGGGAGAAAGGCTCCGTTTCCGCATTGTGCCTTTCCCCTCCCCCGTGTGGCGGGCCCTGATGTTTCGAGTGTCCAACGATGTTCAGTTTAAAAGATCCCCACAATGTCATGCTGAAAGGGCATTGTCCCATGCCCATTTTGGTGGCTTTTAAAAAAACTGGAAGGGGGTGCAGAGCTTTTTCACCTCCCTCCACTCTCGGTGGTAACCCCCCGGGGTCCCCCCGCTGTTGTCAGGCCGTGTCACTTCGTATGGTAATGGCATTGCGCTGCTCCACAATTGTGGGCATGTGGAGGGTTGAATTCCAGGTGTTGCCACGTAACAATTGAGACGGTGACGGGGGGGCCGGCTGCGTTTGCAACGACCCAGGGGGGAAAAGCAGGGTGGGGAACGGGGAAAGGGGAAATCAGCCCTCGACCCTTCTCAGCAGGCGCCCAGCCCGGGGGGTGCGCTTTAGAAAATTTCGGGCGACCAGGTTCTTGACATGGCCAGGCAAGGGATGTGCCCCCAGCTACCTACTTAGGAGGGGCCAGAGATTTCGGTTATCGCCCCACTTGCCTGGCAAAAGGTTTTGTCAACCACCCAGCGCCCCCCTGCCCTGTGTGTGGACGGTTCCAAGAAGATTAATTTCAACACGGCCGGGTTTCTTGGGCACGTGATGCCACCAGAGGCCTTGGGGGAAAAAAACGTGCACCATCCTGCGGTTTTGAAGGGTGGCGCCGAGCTGAGAGCCCCGTCACCACCCGAGGAATCCACCCCGCTCCCCAGTGAGCTGTCGCAGAGATTAGGGCCTTGGCCGTGCTTATGTCCCCTGTGTCGGGGGTCAGTGGTTTTTTCCCGGGCCCGTGCAGCAAAAGCGCTTGAAAATTTTTGATGAAGTGGTGGGGAGGGGGGGACGGGTTTTTTTGGCAAAGAAAAAACCGCTCGGATCTGGTTTTGGGGGAGGGAAGGGCCATGACTGGCGGAAAATTGTTCCACCAGACGGAAAAAGGAACATTTAAAGGGCCAAAAGTGGAATGCCAACATTCAGGCTTTTGGCTTTGGGGTGGTTTGGGTTTTAAAATGTTTTTCTGCTCCCAAACTGGAAAACAGAAGGTGGTGTGATGGTGCTGTATGGGTGAGTGTCAAACTGGGGGAAGGAGAAGGGGAGGTGGGGTTTGGTGGTGCTGGGGTATTGGGCGACGGTGGGGCGAAAACGGAGGCTGTCCTGATCAGGGTTGAGAGCATGGGCAGTGAGGAATGCTTGGTGGTGGCGGAGGAGGAGGAAAGGGGAGACAGAGGGTGTGACAGTGGTTGGAAGCCCGGGATCGGTGTGGCCTTTTTTGGCCAATGTTCCTTTCCCTTTAACATGCATTTGCTGCATGTGCTACTGATGCGTTTACGGCAAAAGGCGTATGACTCCTGGGGGGGAATCGAGGCTTTCTCGAAAAAGGGCCCCGGGTTGAGAGATCGGCCTTTTCGCGGGAAAGGGAGGAGGATGTTTCCCCGATGTAAAGTGGCGGAATATCTCACGGACTTGTGCGACCGCCCTCTCCCTTTTTGAGGGGGACCCCTTGGGCAAAACCCATCGTCTTCCCCCTTGTCCGTATGAAGGTCGCAAGCAAATTCTGCGGAAAACCACGGGATCCCAATGTCGTATCATCATATCAACCCAGGTGAGTTGGGCGTCCTGACATTCTGCTCCAAAAGCTGCAGATCAAGAAAGGACTGCAAGGGGTTGCCCAACGCCGGGATTTTTGCCCATTGACGGTTCTTTCTCCTTGTGGATCAGTAATGGGGGTCAGAGCAGACAAAATCATCCTCTTTGGCCTCTTGATCTTTTAAAAATGCCCTTCTGACCCCAAAAAAAAATTTTTTATCAAAGAGGTCTTTAGAAAAAGGATTATCCACAGTGGTGGGTACGAGTTGACATTTGGGCTGCCTTGCTTCATGTTGGGGCGGATGTGATGGCTGTGACGAATTTTTGGCCGGATGGGAGGACGAGGGGTAAGGTGTGGGTGCAGGTTGCATTAACCCCTGAAGAACAGTTTGGGGCGTGTTCGTTTCTGGTTCCAGGGGCCCCGCCCAAACGATGACAGGCCTGGGGCCGCAACCGACGATCCCCTTGATGGTGTTGTGCCACATGGAAGGGACCTTTTTCGTACCTCTACCTCCTGTCTACCCCCCTTTTGCTCGCTTACCCCCCTGCATTTGTCCCTTTACAAAAATAAAAAATTTAGAAGGTATGGAGAGTTTAGGAAAGTCTCTTATTAAAAGATGCAAATCAAGCATTTCAAAATCCTTAATTTCCTACAGCCAAATAGGATTAGAAAGAAAAAGTTTTAGCGAATTTCCCGGAAAGACGTTGGGGGAAGAAACCCTAAGACAAAATCAACAATGTTTTCCTTCAGTCCAGGGGTTTACAAAAGCCGTAGGGGTGGAAATGATTTTTTCAACAAAAAAAACATACAAATGGCCCATCGCGCAAAATGAGATTCAAGAGCCTAATAAAACTATTCAGAGTTAGATGGGTGAGAAAATTTTGTTTTTCGCACAAAGACAAGCGGAAAAGTTGTAGAAAATTTTTTTTTCAGAAATTTTCGTAAAGTGGTTTTGAAAAAACTAGGGCTGACCCCGTGCAATACAGCTATTAAAAATATTGGTTACAAACGGGGGTTTTTGACCCCATCAATAACCGGGGGTGACTACAAAATTGCTGTTTCAAATTTAAGTGCAAGGTGCCTCTATGAACAAAAACGGGATGCGCCAAAATGAAAAAAAAAAACCCATCTAAATTTTTAAGGATAATATAAGGCATTTTTTTCACCTATCAATACAAAGGCGGTGACTACAAATTGTGTTTAAAAATTTTAAATGCAAAAATGCCCCTATGAAAAAAAGCTGGACTGCCCAAAGTGAAAAAAAAAATATGTGAAATGTATTTATAGTATAAAAATTATTTTTTGGGACCTATTAATCAACGGCGGTGACTACAAAAATTGCTGTATTTTAAAATTTAGTGCAAGGTGCCCTAGAAAAAGTGGACTGGCCAAAGTGAAAAAAACCTATTGAAATGTATCGGATTAAAAAGGGATTTTCTGCACCTATCAAAAACAACGGTGGTGATACAAAAATTTCGGGATTCAATTTAAGTGCAAAATGCTTATGAAAAAAAGTGGACTGCGCCAAAATGAAAAAAAACCCATGTGAAATTTTTAAAAGATAAAAAAAGTTATTTTTTTACCTATTAATAAACGGCTGTGCTACAAATTTTGTATTCAAATTTGTGCAAGGTGCCTTATGAACAAAACTGGGCTGCCCAAATGAAAAAAAAAACCCATCTGAAATGTATTCGGTTTTAAAAAAAGTTGAGTTATGCACCATCAAATACCCGGGGTGACTAAAAATTGCTGTATTCAAATTTAAGGCAAGGTCACTTTGAAAAGTGGACTGCGTCAAAATGAAAAAAAACCTATCTGAAAGTATAGGTAATAAAAGGATTTTTTGCCCTTCAATACCAAGGCGGGATACAAAATTGTGTATGAAATTTAAATGCAAGGTGCCCCTTTTGAAAAAAAGTGGACTGCGCCCAAAGTGAAAAAAAAAACCCCCATTGAAAGTATATGGATAATAAGTTGAGTTTTTACCTTCAAATACACTGCGTTAAGAAAAAGATCTGTATTTAATATAAGTTCAGGCTGCACAACATACAATAATATTAAGAAAACTGTTATTAAAAACCATTTTTAAATGCAGGGTTAAACAAAGTTGGGGTGCCAAATATACTTCCTTTAAAGAGCTGTCTGTTGTTTGTGTTCGCCCCCCAGCCCCGTCCCCCCCTCTCCCCGCGCGACTGTGCAGGCTAGAGGGTCCTTTAAACTTTCAGCCCAAGTAACTAAAATCTGCAAGCTTAATTTCCCGTTTAATGTTAAGCTAAAAGCAAGCTGTCTGGGAAAATAGAAAGTTTCGCTGAGGTTTTTTTACAGAGACGAGCACACGTTTCTCTTATAGATACATAAACATGATGCTGAACAGGAAGGGCTGTTCTTGTAAAAGGGGGGTATGTGATTTTTCCACCCAAATCGCAACTACACACCCCAGTATGACGTCGACCCCCAGCTCCCCCTGCTCTATTCTGTAAGCTGATTTGTGGCCCCCAAAATTACAGGAAGCGCTGAAAAAAGGGGGCGATTTTAAATAATTAGCGCGATTTTCCCAAAAATTAAAAGTGTCGAAAAAAATCTGAATAAACATAAAAACCGTCCCGATTTAATTTGCGATAATAATGTCAACATAGTCAACCTGTCCCTGTGAATTTACCACAAAAACATTTTGTCCTCTCTTTTCCGCATTTTCCTATTAAATTCCCCCAAAAAAAGGTATGTTAGACCCTAAAAAAATTTGAATTTTAAAAAAAAGTCGAAAGTGGATATTAATAGGTAGCCCCTTAGATAGATAAAAGGGCCTTCCTCCATTTTAAATTTTGGTGGTAGAAGGGCCTACCCCCTAACTAGCCCGGTAGCGGGGCTGCCCCTAACCAGCCCGGTGCTGGGGTCCCCAGTAACCGCCAGGTAGCTGGGGCTGCCCACCTAAACCCGAAAAGGTAGTGGGCCCCCAGTAAAAAAGCCCGGTAGCTGGGGCTACCCCCGTAACCGCCCCGGTAGCTGGGGGCTGCCCCCCCTAAAGCCCGGGGAGGGCCGTAAAATTTGCCATGTGGGCCAGTAATTAGCTAGGTTGGGGGAGTAATTAGCCGCTAGGCCAGTAGTAGGAGGCCAAGGGGCCCGTATTAGCCGCAGGGCCCCCGTATGTAAGCAAAGCAGGGCAGGTTTTTAGCAGGCAGGCCGTATATAGACAGGGCCACTTTTGGAAGACAGGGGGGATATATAGGTAGGGCAGGGCTGGGATTAGGAGACAAGGCAGGTATATAGGGGAGAAGGGGGGGTATATAGGCAGAAGGGTGGTTTATAGGTAGACAGGGCAAAATATTTTAGGGCAGGGGGTTATAGGAAGTCAGGCCCGGATAAAAGGAGACAGGCTGGTTTATAGGTAGACGGGGGAGCATATAGGGGTTGAAAAGGGGAGTATATAGGGACAGGGTTTTCAATATAGGCAGAGAGGGCAGTATATAGGCAGACAGGGATGTATATAGGCAGACAGGGCTGGTATATAGGTAGACAGGGCTGGTATACAGGTAGACAGGGCAGTATACAGGTAGACAGGGCTGTATCAGGTAGCGGGTGGTTTTTGGGTAGAAAGGGTGGTTTATTAGGTAAAACAGGACTGTGTCAGGTAGAGGGGGGCAGTATACAGGAAGACGGGGGCTTTATATAGGTAGACAGGGCTGGTGTAAGGTAGACGGGCAGTATACGGGTAAAAAGGGCTGGTGTTGGGTAGACGGGGCGTATACAGGTAGACAGGGCAGTATTCAGGTAGACGGGAAATTCAGGAGAGAGGGCTAATAGTTTTAAAAAAATAAATAAAACCAATACTTACCTGACGTTTCTGCTTCCTCTTGTGTTCTCTTCCCCGGAGGCCGCTGGCAGTAGAGCGCGGGCCGCGGAGCAGGCGCGCGATGACGTCAGCAGGTCGCGCACCTGCCCCGCGGCCTGCGGGGAGCTGAAGGGATGGGATCAGTAGATCCCAGCTGTTCAGCCTCGGGCGCTGCTTGCACGCGCGGTTGCAGGGCGGCGGGCCGTTGGGCTGCATGGCTGGGTCGGTGACCCGGCCGTGCAGCCGTGTGGCGAGGGGGGCCTGTCGGTCCCCTGCCACAGGGGTCCGGTCGCTGATGTGACCATTGCGGCCCCTGTAGCGCGTCACAGACCGGCGCCGGGACACGGGGCCCGCCGGGGGGGAAACACTGGTTCCCTCGGCAGGCGATCCGAGCCGGCCCGGACCCCAGCGGCCCATCGGGCAAATGCCCGGTTTGTCCTGTGAGCAGTCCAGGCCTGTCTATGAGTTCCTGAGTGTTCTTAGAGCGGATGTTTCTGGATGTGTGATGGGCAGATGTGTCCAGAGAAGGCTGAGAATTGGTGATAGTGAAGGAGATAAGGTTGTGGTCAGAGAGTGCGTAAGGAAAATTAGTGAGGTTAGAAATTGAGAATACAGAAGACCAAATCAAGAGAGTGCCCATCTTTGTGGGTGGGAGAGTCTGTAAATTGAAAGAGGCCTAGGGAAGATGTTAGTGAAAGAAACTGAGAGGCAGAAGGAGACAAAGGGCCGTCAATAAGGATGTTGAAATCTCCCATGATTAGTGTGGGTACTTCTGTGGAGAGGACGTGAGGGAGCAATTCAGCAAAATGTTCCAGACACTGACGGGGTGAGCTGTGGTGTCTGTACACAACCGCGACTCTGAGAGAAGATGGGCGAAGGAGCAGGGTTTCTATGGAAGGAGGAGGTGGGATGAGCAGTAAAGGAGGGTGGGCCAGGGTTAGGAGAGTTGTCTCCTGCAGTGAGAAGGAGAATGAAAAGTGACAGCAGATGGTTTAGTGTTGTGTATAAGCGGCGTTTGTGCAGCACTATGGAAGCAGGTGGTTTGGGGTAGTTAAAAAGGTAAAACAGTGTGTTGTATGTATAAAGGGGTGAGGGAAGGAGAGAGGCGCTCCACAATAGTATTTTTAGCTCTATGCACTCCCAGGAATCGCATAAAGCTGAAGCGATCCCTTCCAGCGCCCGGGCCGTGGCAATGCCCGGGTGGGATGCAGACGGGTAACTGAAGAGTCAGCTGTATGCGGTCCCACAGGAGTCGCATACAGCTGAAGTGATCCCCGCTGATGGGTGACTCAAGTATAAGTCGAGGAAGGCTTTTTCAGCACATTATTATTACGGTATATAAAACAATATTTATGCATCGCTATGTTCTGATTTACATAACTTTTTATTTTCTGCATACAGAGCTATGTAAGTTCTTTTTTTCCAGGATGACCTGAAGTTTTCATTGGTACCATTTTGGTGTTTATATGACTTTTGTTTATCACTTTTTGATCCATTTCATGTGCTGCGAGATAAATGAAAATCGCAATTCTGTGACTTTTTGTTGTTTCTTTTAAGGTGTTCACTGTGGGGGTTAAATAACTTGAAAGATTTATAACTTGACAGATTGGTATCGCCGTATGCGGCGATACCAAATATGCGTACTTTATTTTTGATCTTTTTGGGGATGATGTACGTGTTTTTATATTTTATGTATATGTGTTACTTTTTTTTCACTTTTTTACTGTTTTGCTATTTTTCCCCATAGGGGACTTTAGATCACTGATTCAATGGAGAACAGTAAACAGCATTATTGCTGTGTACTGATCACCATGGCAACTGTCAATCACCATGCCCGGCCATGCCAACAGGGCATAGTGATGTCACCAGCATTCCCATAAGTCTAACAGAGACTTCTTAGGCTGTCAGGACAGCAGCAGCCGTGATTGTGCCGTGGCTGCTCCATTATGGACAGAGGAAGCTCTCTCCCTCTGTTTTTCCCTTAGCTGCCACGATTTATTGCTGCAGCTAAGAGGTTAATGACCCGCGTCTGGAGCTCACTCCGGCCGTGGGTGATGCAGCATGGGGTCAGCTGCAATAGCCCACAGAGCATGCACATTGTACAGGACGTACCCATACGTCCATTTGCGGGAAGTCACTTCCCGCTAGGATGTATTGATATGTCCAATGTTGGGAAGAGGTTAAACCAAAAAAGTTCAGGAAGAATAAAACAAGATGCTGGACAAAGGTCCCAAAACTAACCACTGTTCCACTGTTCAGACTAATCACTTTGTCCCGTGGGTAAAACCCAAGATGTGCACATATTTGACAAAGGCACATTACTCCTGACCACCTTGCTCCAAACCCACTCAACAAGATGGTGTGTCCTAGACTGGCAAAGCTGGTGTCCACCTGGACACCTCAAAGCCATTGCTGCAGATAGGATAGCATTTAAATTCAAGAAAATGGAAGAGAAAAAAAATAAAATTAATTGAGAGCAGGAATAGGGATATGAATGGACTTGGATAAGTTTATGAAAACCTTCCTTGGTTTGAAAAATCGGTGCTCAATCCACCAATTTTAACCAAACCAGGACCCCATTTTATGTTGAGATTTTGTCCCAAGGTAACAGGGGTTGGAGCCCTGAATTGCACCGCTGAAAGGCACAAGGAATATAAAATACGAAAGGTCTCTAAATGATTTATGCATTTTATTCATCAAGGTCCATTGAGTCCAACTTATTCTACAGTGTTGATGCAGAATGAGGCAAAAACCTCTATAAGGCAGATGCCAATTGCCCCATACAAAAGGAAAAAGTCCTTCCCAACTTCAAATATGGAAAGTGGAATAAATCACTGGATCAATGTCCTATCTCCAGAATCTAGTCCCCAGATCCTGTAATGTTATAATGTGGAATGTTCATTAACATATCATCCATTGACTGGTAGGACAAATCAGGTAAAACACTCAACTGTTTTTCAATTAATATACTGCACCGAATAAATAAGTGTTCTGTTGTTTTATTCAGTACTTTTGGAGAATACACCATTTAAATTAGTGTATTAAGTATTGATCATGCTCCTTAGCTTAGGCTCTTCTTGCAAAAGGAAGAAAATGGGGGAAGGAGAAAGAGCTACTGCCACACACCCTTAGCAGTGGTTTATCTCTTGCAGAAATTGGGCATGTTGAAATCCAGCATTTCCAATAACTCTCTAAACTAATTAATTAATTCCGCTAAGAATATCCTGGCAGGAGGGTTTCCAAGCCACCATACACACAGGACTACTCTGTCAGTGTTTCTGACCATTAACAAAGAAAACTATGCAAAAGCTTATAAAATATATGCTGTCGTGGGTTGATTCAGTTTCCTGTGTGACAGTCATTCCTGGAATATGTTGGTTTTGGCTTCTGACAATTTTTGATTAGGATTTAAGCGCATGGCAGTAAATTTACAAGACAATAATTCCATTCAATCTGTTTCAGTATCCACGTTGCTTAATATAATTTATATACATGCAATATATACGTATTTAAATATATATGTATCAGTCAACCATAACTATGGATGACTAACCTATCAGGATTTGTCCTGAAGTAGAGCTACTGCTGTTGTAGAACGAGTTGTTGAAAAAGTAATATTGGCTAGGAGAAATACATGCCCCAGGATTAGAGATGGGTGAATTTCTCCAAAATTTGGTTCGCCAGATTCACCAAATTTTCCGCAAAAATTTATTTTGACTTGAATTTATTTGTGGCGAATCACATGTAAAAACAGCTATTTCCTGGCTGCGGAGAGCTTGTAGGGTGTTGTAGAACCTTGTGCCATGCTCAACTATGCATAGGGAGCGTGGTTTGATCTTGATACAATGCTGTGTTTTAGTATGACAAGCAGATGACAGCCGCCGCTCTTAGAATCGCTTCACACTTCACTTCTCTGGAACACAGCCTGATAAGGTAATGTCAGCGCCAGCTGGAAAGAATCGAGCTGAGGGCCAAAATCCTATAATAGCTTAAAAGAGCGCACTCCTTTTTTACCGACATCAGATGATTCCACCGATTATGACACAACTTCTTCTGTTAAACGCTGATACATGTAGAGTCCCCCCACCTAAAAGGGTGGAGAGGATGTAATTTTGCAGTAATTTTGCGTTGAAGTCACTGATCATTTTGCCCTTCCTTTGATCCGTCAGTGTCTGCTTTCAATTGGTCAATAATCCATCAGTATTGCTAAAGCCAAAAGCAAACAGGAGTTGATCCAAAACAGAGATTAACCAGTAAATGGGATATTTGCAAGTCTTCTGTGTTCTGTATCTACTCCTGCTTTTGATTACCTAATCATCGGACAATCCTGAACCTTTTCATTCCTTCTGACAGATTAAAAGAAGGGGAAAACCAAACATAGTGGCAACGTCATAGAGTGGTGGAGGGTGGAAAGAGCATTAGGAAACCACAGGGAGTACGAGCGAGACAGTAGTCAGATGGCAACAGGATGAGTAGGCCACAGAGTGGCACAATCACAGAGTGTGGAGGTGGCAACAGCATCAGTAGGCCACAGAGTGGCAAGTGACAGATTGAGGAGTTGACAGCAACATCAATAGGCCACAGAGTGACACAATGACAGAGTGTGGAGGTGCCAGCAACATCAGCAGGTCAAAGATTGGCACAATGGCACAGTGTGGAGGTGGCAGCAGCAACAGCAGCAGCAGCATGAGGTCGGAGAGTGGCACAATGACATATTCTGGAGGTGGCAGCAACATCAGTAGGCCAAAGAGTGGCAAATGACAGATTGTGGAGGTGGCGGCAGCATCAGGAGTCTACATAATGGCCTAGTGAAGAGTGGGGAGGTGGGTGGCAATACTAGTCCCTGGTAAAGATGGTGGGAGGTAGATGGAGCAGCTGAAGACAGATGTTGTGGGATCAAGGTGGGTGGCAGCATCATAATAGCAGCTGAGGCAGGTAGCCAGAAGAATCCAGACTCATTTCTCAAAGTTTTGGTGAGGTGTCATGGCTGATCTAATCTGATGCATAAGGCATTGGTGTGTGGAAATCCTGGCCGATCCACGCCTGATTCATCTTGACAAAGGTGAGTCTCTCCACATTTCGAGTGGACAAGTGAGTTCTCCTTGGAGTAACTATGGCCCCGCAGCACTGAACACCCACTCTGATGCCACAGTAATGGCCAGGCAGGACAGCTTGTCCAGTGCAAACTCAGCAAGTTGCGGCCACACATCCAGTTTGGCTGCCCAGAAGTCCAGTGGATCTTCAATGTGGGGTGGCAGAGTGCTGTCCAAGTAGGCCACCACCTGCTGGTTCAGGGTCTGCTCCAGGTCCTGCTGCTTCTGCTGGTGAGTACTCTCCTCACTAGGCGGGTGAAGGAAGCTGCTCATCAATGACTCCACACTTAGGCTGCTGCTGATGGAGCTGGTACTGCTTCTACCCCCTCACCTCCCCACAGTAGCCGTGGCAGTGGTACATGAGTGATGAGGAATCCCCCGGTCAGAACTGTCAGAGGATGGAAGATGGCGCAGATAGGCAGCGACCAACTGACTACATAGGATTTCTCTATAGTGCTTGAGTTTGTCCTCCCTCTCGGCAGGTGAAAAAAAGGCTCCCATTTTGGACCAGTAGTGAGGGTCCAAGAGGGTGGAGAGCCAGAAGTCATCCCACTGCCAGAAGGTGACTCTTCAGCTGTCACTAGCCAGGCAAATCAGAATGCATATGGCCATCTGTGCAAGTGACTCTGAGGCACTCCCTGCCTCCGTCTCCACTGTATACTACCACGGTGTGTCTGGGTCATCTGCCTCATCTTCCTCATCTCCCTCTACCTCCACCAGTTGCTCCTGCTCCTTCTCTCCTGTCACCCGAGTAGAAAAACCGCTAATTTCACCAGACACTGCTTGTGCTCGTGCTCCAATGTCCTCCTCCTCCTCTTCCTCTAGTTCAGCGCCCACCGGACTCATGTGGCCGTGAGATGCAGTCGCCACGTGTCCAGTCCCCTGACCAGACAGATTTTGCATCATCTGTTCCAGACATGAAGCAGTGGAATGACGTTATTCATCCTGTAGTCCTGGCAACTGACAAATAACGTGCCCTCCTCAAAGGGCCATGAGCAAACGGCAGGCGTCACGCATGAGCTGCCACTGACTGACATCAAAATTACACAGTGGAGTACTCCTGTCCGCTTGGATCATCAAAAAAATCGTTAATGGCCTTTCTCTGTTCATACAGTTGGTTCAACATAAAGGCTGGAATTCTAACGAGTGGAAACATAGCATATCAGCCTATGTTGGGGGAGGCCGTTCTACCGTTGCAGCTCAAGGAGGGCTTGGCTTTGTAGGGATGGATGAAGTGCATGCACAGTTTCCTGGCCATTTTTAGAATGTCTTGCAGATGAACATGTGCGGGCGCATTGCTCAGCCTTTCCCGGCACAGCGCAGACACCATGTTCCTTTCATTGTCTGTCACCATGATTCCGATTTGCAGTTGTCACTGAGAAAGCCACACATTGATTTCGTTTTGCATGAGGTGGAGCAGTCCTCCCCTGTGTGACTTCATTCGCCCAGGCAAACCAGGTGTATAACTGCGTGACACCGCTGTGCTCTGCACATGTGGTATGAAGGAGCATTATTTAGACTTGTGGAGGCGGAGGTGGTGGTGGAGGAGGAGGCAGACATTGGTGCAGGATAAGCAGTTTGACAACGTGGAGGAGAAAGCGGTGTCCCCTGTCCAAGTTGTTGGTGTGGCTGGGCAGGAAGCACATTCACCCAGTGGGCCATAAAGGAAATGTACTGTCCCTGACCGTAGTTACAGCTCCACATGTCCGCGCTGCCATGCACATTGGAAGACACCGATAGGCTCAAGGACTGGCCCACCTTCTGTCTACATATTTGTGCCGGGCTGGTACTGCCTTTTTCGAAAAGAAATAATGGCTTGGGACTCTCCACCTCAGCTCGGCACAAGCCATTAGTTCTCTGAATTGTGCAAAGTCCACCACTTGGAAAGGGAGGGACTGCAGTACCAACAACTTGGACAGGAGCACGGTCAGCTTCTGCACCTTTGGATGGTTGGACGCATACTGCTGTCTCTTGGCAATCGCCTCAGTGAATGACTGCTGGCACCATGAGTGGCGAGTTGCAGGATCATCTGGACTGGTAGATGATGGGAAAGATAAACAGCTCCCTTCGGCAGAGTTGGTGGAGCCTTGGCTGAAATGGAATGTATGCCACAGGGTGCTGCTACTGTTGCTGCGGCAGGATGGTCCACCACATCTGAGACATGTTTCTCCCAGGCCACTGGATTGTGACGCTGCATGTGTTGACGCTGGGCTGTGATGCAAACGTTAGCTCCCTGGCCACACTTCACTTTCTGCACACAGATTCTACATATACACATTTGGCTTCTTCGGTGTCTTGGCAAAAAACTGCCACACCGCCGAGTAGGTGATTCTACCGCCAACACTCCGCACTGACTGAATACTACCGCCGTTGTCTCAGTGAGCCTCTGTGACGGAACTTTCTTTGAAAAAGGTGCTTGAAAAAGGGGGAGGAGCCCCCGAAACGTCGTGCACGCCCGCACTACGCCCGTCTGTGCATACAGTTGACTCCGCATGGAGTAGCCACGCTATGCTGACAGCAAGGATTTCAGCTCAAGAAATGAGTTTATGCCGCTCTCTATGGACATGAGCCAACTTAATTGCAAGTACAAAAGTGTAACCACTTGAAGTTTCATTTTGTGGAAACTTTTAATAAACATTTTGCTACAGTTGATGATATATTGCCTGCTACCGTTCTATGTCTGCGTTATAAGGGAGATTGAGGAGTCTCCATGTGGCAATGGCTTAATATATGCGGCTATAAAGATTATTTCACTACCTTGATATCGTTATAGACTGCTCCCAGGCCATACCAACTAAGGGTTGTGTCTGACGAACCCACAGACTTTTGGCTGGAGTTGTCAGATGTCATCTGGGAGGAAGTGGATAACCTAGTCAACCAATCAAGAACAGTTGGCTTGGTGAACAACACACGGTCGCTTGATGACATTGGTAGCTCTGGCCTCACCGAGTCACCCCTGCTGCAATGTCCCCTTAATGTGCTGTGACCTGTGCCTGCTCCAGGAACATTTGTGCCACTACCACTCACGTGTGAAGGGCCTGCCACCTCTATGTCTGACATACTGTTTGATCAAAAATTTACAATACAACAAACTCTGTTTAATGAAGATGTCTGTGTATGATAAATACACACCCTGTATTTGACTCCTAATTACCCCACAAACAATAGGATAAATTAACCCTTGGGTATAAAATACCCTACACAGTGAACAAGATGGAATTCAGGCGTGTATGGGGCAGAAATACACACACCCTGGATTTTAGGGAGAATACCCCACAAACTAGAACAAACAAAATAACAAATGCTGGTTCAGGAACAGGTGTGTATATATTTACTATTTTGCCATAGGAAAACTTAAACTCTATCAGTTCTCAATCTATAAAGCACTAAAACGTAACTTTTATTATGTATAACACTTAACCTCTATGCACACTATTTAAAAACTTGATTTCTAACCTCTCAATTTATCCCTTTCTAATTGTGAAAGAATAACTCCTTTCCTATTATCAAGACTATTAACACCACCTATTAACAGGGGAGCCTTATATATACAGTGATTTACTAACTCCAATAAGGGATCCAAAATATCCTACTTGGACAGTCATCCCTAATCCAATGTACATAAAACATATAAGGTTTCCTTGTGAGACCCTCTGCAGTGGGTGACACTTGTAGAAAGAGGTGAGAAATCACAAATTAAAATGTCATGCCTGACCTCCCCAACATGTTTCACCACCTAAATAGCTTAATCAGGGGATAGAGGTCCGGACACCTACACATCTACCAGGACATGCAGTTAGATAATGTAGATAATACAAGGGGCAAATACCTCACCATATTTATCACTATCATACTGCTACCAAACAAATCCACTATACCAAAACCAACATTACCAATATCACTACTACATATGGACCTGATTATACCACCAGAACTTGACCACAAATTACCACCACATAGTGACTAAATAATACCCATACTCTATTACTGATCAGTCTACAAAGACCAATAGTACCGACATATAATGACCATATAGTGGTATATACCAGTGTACACAGGCTCTGCAGACTGTATATTACCTCCATACAGTGACCATATAGTGGTATACACCAGTGTGCACAGGCTCTGCAGACTGTATATTACAACCCCACAGTGACCATATAGTGGTATACACCAGTGTGCACAGGCTCTGCAGACATACAGTATGTGATTAAAGTGTAGTTACATCTTGTAACTCACAGGTAACGTTTCTGATAAGTTGTTGACTTTCCCTTTTGTTGGGCTTTGGGGGGGGGGCCCATATAGGCAGTCAAGCAGGGTTTAGGTAGAGTATAGGGCCACATATAGATAGGCAGGCAGAGTATAGGTAGCCATAAGGGCCATATATGTAGGCAGGCAGGCCTTAGGGTAGGCTATAGGGGGCCCACACAGACAGGCAGGGAGGGCATAGGGTAGGATATAGGGACTATATATAGGCAGGCAGGGCTTTGTTGGGACTATATATAGGCAGGAAGGGCTTTGGGGGGCTATATACAGGCAGGCAGGGCTTTGGGAGGCTATATATAGGCAGGTAGGGCTATATACAGGCAGGGCTATATACAGGCAGGCAGGGCTTTGGAGGGGCCCCATATAGGCAGTCAAGCAGGGTTTAGGTAGAGTATAGTTATATGTAGGCAGACAGGCCTTAGGGTAGGCTATAGGGAGCCCATACAGACAGGCAGGGAGGGCATAGGGTAGGCTATAGGGACTATATATAGGCAGGGCTTTGGGGAAATATATATAGGCAGGAAGGGTTTTGGGGGGTTATATAGGGCCTCATATAGATAGGCAGGCAGAGTATAGGTAGCCATAGGGGCCATATATGTAGGCAGGCAGGCCTTAGGGTAGGCTACAGGGGGCCCATACAGACAGGTAGGGAGGACATAGGGTAGGCTATAGGGACTATATATAGGCAGACAGGGCTTTGGTGGGACTATTTATAGGCAGGAAGAGCTTTGGGGGGGCTATATATAGGCAAGCAGGGCTATATACAGGCAGGCAGGGCTATATATAGGCAGGTAGGGCTATTTACAGGCAGGCAGAGCAATATACAGGCAGGCAGGGCTTTGGGGGGCTATTTATAGGCAAGCAGGGCTAAATATAGGCAGGTAGGTCTATATACATACAGGCAGGGCTTTAGAGGGGCTAAATACAGGCAGGAAGGGTTATATACAGACAAGAAGGGCTATATACAGGCAGGCAGGGCTTTAGGGGGCTATATATAGGCAGGTATGGCTATATACAGGCAGGCAGGGCTATATACAGGCAGGAAGAGCATTGGGGGACTATATATAGGCAGGTAGGGCTATATACAGGCATGCAGGGCTATATACAGGCAGGCAGGGCTTTGGGAGGCTATATGTAGGAAGGTAGGGCTATATACAGACAGGCAGGGCTATATACAGGCAGGCATGGCTTTTTGGGGACTATATATAGGCAGGAGGGGCTTTGGGGGGCTAGATACAGGCAGGAAGGGCGTTGGGAGGCTATATATAGGCAGGTAGGGCTATATACAGGTATGCAGGGCTATATACAGGCAGGCAGAGCTTTGGGGGGTCCCCATATAGGCAGTCAAGTAGGGTTTAGGTAGAATATAGTCATATGTAGGCAGGCAGGCCTTAGGGTAGGCTATAGGGGGCCAATACAGACAGGCAGGGAGGACATAGGGTAGGCTATAGGGACTATATATAGGCAGGCAGGGCTTTGGGGGACTATATATAGGCAGGAAGGGTTTAGGGGGGCTATATAGGTCCCCATATAGATAGGAAGGCAGAGTATAGGTAGCCATAGGGGCCATATATGTAGGCAAGCAGGCCTTAGGGTAGGCTATAGGGAGCCCATAAAGACAGGCAGGGAGGGCATAGGGTAGGCTATAGGGAATATATATAGGCAGGCGGGGCTTTGGGGGGACTATATATAGGCAGGAAGGATTTTGGGGGGTATATATAGGCAGGCAGGGCTATATACAGGCAGGCAGGGGTAGATATAGGCAGGCAGGGCTATATATAGGCAGGCAGGGCTTTAGGGGGCTATATATAGGCAAGCAGGGCTAAATACAGGCAGGTAGGGCTAAATACATACATGCAGGGCTTTAGAGGGGCTATAAACAGGCAGGCAGGGCTATATACAGACAGTCAGAGCTATATACAGGCAGGCAGGGCTTTAGGGGGCTATATATAGGCAGGTAGGGCTATATACAGGCAGGCAGGGCTATATACAGGCAGACAGAGCTTTGGGGGGCTATATATAGATATATAGTGCTATATATGGCTAGTGCTATAATACCCTAACACTTATATTGTAAAATACCCTGGGACGTGTATTACTGTGTATATCTATACAGATGAGATACCTGAAAAGATATTACATACGGTACTAAATAGAAGAAATACACAGTACTAGAAACAGAATATGTCCTAAGTCAAGGATAGGTACCCTAGATAGACATTCTGCATTCCACTAATAACAACAGTACCCCACAATAATAATGCGGATATACACTTATCTGGACAGCAAAGATAATCCTTAGCGAGCTGAACAGGTACACTCCATGTCTCCCGACGCGTTTCCCCCCTACCATGTATAGGGGTTCCTCAGGGGATTCTCGATCATGGCACCAAAAAAATAAAAATTCCCTCAAAGATAGGGGCTCAGAATGAGTCACTCCATGCCAGGGGACCAGGTAATAAGGTAAAAAGGGGATTGAAATGACGTCCCTATATGGGCAAAAACAGTGTTAAACCCCCTGCTTAAAAGCCCAATCCAGCTTACCTGTTTTTGTATCCCACGGAAGAAACACCGCAAAAGGGACGCATGCGCAGACGGGGGTTCTCTCTTTCCTGCGGCGGTTTCAATGAACAGCGCATGCGGAGCCAACTACTTCCGTACCTGCCCTAGAAAGAAGAGGGACCTTCTATTCTGGTAGAAGATTGCGCCGTGATTTTAAAAGATTATTAGGCAATACACACCATTCGCCCCTAAATACCTTAGTCCTGGTAAACTGTCCTAAGGGAAAACCAAAAAAAACGAACTTTATGGAATTTGTTGAATTTTTAATAAAACCCAGATGGGTTACCCTTACCAGTGAAATGTGAGAAGGACCCTTTCTTTTTTGGTTTGAGGATTTGAAGATCACTTGGAAGATACAACGGCTAAAAATTTTAAAAAACCAACACGACAACAACCTTTTGAGATGGGAAAGCATCACCCATTGCCCTGAGGAAGGGTTTTCCAAGGGGTCAGATCAAAGGATAAGGGGGAATTGCTCTCGATTAGGGCTTTTAACCCAAGAAGGGACCCCCGGAAGTTTTTTGGGGAAAGAGGCTACCCGATCAATGTGCTGCAATCTGCTTTTAAACAATGCCCGAGGATAAAACGGGACGACCACTAGTCCCAAGGAAAAAACGGGTAGGTAGGTAGGGGAAATAAATTAAGGCAATTGAAAATAGTCAACGAGGTCATTAAACCTTAAAAAGCACTGGGGTGTTTTTTCATGCGATCAAACCTTGGGGTCCTGGTGATCATCCATTAGTTCCCTTTTGGGGGCCTCTTTTGGGGGTAAAAATTCCTAGTCACTAACCCCCCCCAAAGAAAGGGTAAGGCGCGAAAACCCTAAGGGGAAGTATAGATGCGGAAATGTATTTACTGCCCTTAGTAGCAAAACTAAGGTTTTAAGAGCACAGCGCCGGGAAAGGAGATTTGTTTCGGGATTTTCTCAATTGTAATTCTGAGGGGGTTGTAAAATTTTACCTGTGAGTAAAACCCCCCAGTACGTGGGGAAGACCACAAAGCTTTAAAATGAATTTGGAGAGCCCGGGGGAAGAATATAGAAACGACGAGACCCCCTTGCCCCATCATTTTTGGTTTTACTGGTGGTGTGTCCCCGGATAACGTCCTGGGAAGGAAAAATACACAAACCCCAAAGGGAAGGGAACTTGGATAAAAAAAAACCTGGGGAAGGAGACTGGTGGTGTTCGGGGTTGGAAACAGTTAAGCCAAAGGGTTTAAAAAAAACCTCTACTTGGATGCTACATAAAAATTTAAAAACACCATACCCCCCAAGGTGATCAAGGGGAAATCTCTATGCCAAATTATTAAGTATCAAGTTTTTTCCATTTATTTTATTATTTTCCGTTTTAGCCAATTTTGATATATCTTGGGGAATTATTGCCCCATGGCCCTTTGGTGTATCCCCTTTTTTTTGGGCTATTAAATTTTACCTTTTGCCTAATGAAATTTTTGGGCTATAAATTATTTTTTTCTTTACCTGGAAAAATATGTCCCATCGCATTTTGGCAAAATGCATCTTCATTTTTCGAAAACAGGGGGAATTTTCCCACAGGAACCTGTTTCCTATTAGCCCCCCTAATCGTGTTTAAAAAAGTTTTTTTATGGTTCCGTTGGGACATTTTAACCCAGCAAGGGCTTTTAAAGGGGGAAAAATGGTGTGAAATTTCATTTGGGTCTATTCATGATGGGTTATCCCAAATCATCTTTTCAAAAATCAGGGCATATTCAGTCTAAGCCAAAAATAAAGGTACATCATCTTAACTAGGGCGCAGGTAGGAATATTGGCTCACGAAAAGCCGTTCATTGTAAGACACCCGGGGAAAGAGGAACGGTCTGCGGCAGCTCACCTTACGTTTTTCTTCCGTGGGAACAAAAAGGGAAGCTGCAAATTGGGCATTAACGGGGTTTTTAAAACTGTTTTCCCTATATAGGGACTATTCTAAATCCCACTTTGTACTTTATTCCCGGGTTACCGGACATGATGACCCGTTTGAGTCCCTATCTTGAGGTTTTTTAATTTTGGTGCCATGATGAAAATCCCCCTGGGGAAACCCCCTATAAGGGTTTAGGGGGAAACGCGTCGGGAACATGGGAGTGTACCTTTTTCAGCCGCTAAGGATTATCTTTGCGTCCGATAAGTTATATCCTTTTTTTTGTGGGGTATGTTGTTTAGGGGAATGCAGAATGCCCTATCTGGGGTACCTATCCTTGACTTAGGACAATTTGTTTCAGATTGTTTTCTTCTATTTAGTACCGTAGTAATATCTTTTTCAGGTACCATCTGAATAGTATACACATAATACACCCCCGGGGTATTTTAAAATATAAGTTTGGGAAAATTTACATCCATCTTTTGGAGGGGGCCGTCCCGTCGGGAGATTACTTTACCCGTGCAGGTAGGTATAATTTTGGTTATTGTAGATATTGCTATTTGAAATTATCCCATCCCAGTTTAAAACCCTTTTCCCGGGGCGGTTTTTTTGGAAAAATTGGTATTGAGATTTGTGTCTTGGCCATTGTTGTATTTTAAAGATATAAATAAAGGTTTTTTTTTAAATAGTAAGGCCTCTTGTTATTTTTTTTCTGTAAAAATTTTTTTGGGGGGCCGTTTTTTCTACCACGGGAAAGAAAGGTGGAATCTGGGATCGTTTTATTCTGGTTCAATTTAATGGGGATTTTTGAGTGTACCGATCCAGGAGAGGATGGCTTAATAGGTAAAAAGGTGTTCCTAAAAATAATGGGGAAAAGAGGTGATAGTGTGGATCAAAGACATTTTTAATGAATGTACTTTGGGAATGGGGATAATTAAATCAGGGGGAAACAGCCCTTTGGAGAACATATTAAGGCAAGGTAATTCTGGGGTCTGAGGATAAATGTGAGTCCCGCAGTCGTTCGAGATCCCCTGAGTTAATCAAGAAGGGGGCAGTTTTAATTGAAAGCTCTGTACAGTATTCAATTACTTTTGAAAGGAAAAATCACCCAGAGAAAACATCCAACACCTAAAAGATTGATTGAAAAAACCCAAAAAATTTTAAAGGGGGGATCCGTTTTTTTCAAGGGAGAAATTTTTCCCCAAAACGCTTTTGAAAAATATAGAAAAAATTAAATTGAAAACCCCACAGTTAATCGAGATTAAGGAATTTCGGGGGCAAAAGCCTTTTCCTTTCCTTGGGGGAGATAAAAACCTAAGGGAGACTGTTTCTCCCCCTGACCGGAAAACAGCGTTTTCGAAGTAAAACGCGGGACGGAAGGGAAGGGGGGCAAAAGAAGGGAACCCGTTACAATACTCCAGACTTTTGGGGAATTCGCAAAGGGGGGAGACCCTGCCTCTTGGGGGGAAAAGCTCAGCATAAAGGGCACCATCCCAAATCAATTTTCGGGGGGTGGGGGGGAACCAATGGCCTCCTCCTCTTCCTTTTTTCCTCATTTCGAGGGGATCCCAACCTTTTTTGGAGAAGGGAACTTCTCGCCCCGATACCCCCGAAGTAAAAAAAAAGAGGGGGAGAGGAAAGGGGAGATAAGGGACCGACGGATACAAAAAACAATTGTCAACCCCCCAAAAAGAGAAAAAACGAATGGGAGAGAAGGTTTTTCAAAAAGGTCTGTTTTTGTCCCCCTCCAAAATTTTAAAAGCTTTGATTGGGGCAAGGGTATTTTAACTTTTCACAGGAAACTAAATGGGTATTCTTTTAAAAAAGGAGCACTCTGTTATTGACTGGGGTTTGAACATCAGACCCAGAGGGGTTAGAACCTAGAAGGACACGGATGAAAAAAAGGGGAAGGGCCTGGCTCAAAAACTAACCTCAAACCAAAAAACTAGAATGCCCCCTAATAACCCACACCAGAGATTTTAAAAATTTTTTTGCATTGGTTGAGAGGGATTTGCGGGCTCTTGAGAATAGAAACAGGGGAATCGTCTACAAAGCCCCCCAATCTTAAAAAGGGGGAATGAGACTCTACTTTAATCTGGAACAGGACACCGCATTGTAATAAAGCATCCCATAAAGGGGGGAAATTTGGTCATTAAAAGGACCAGGATCTAAGGACCATTTTTTCAAACTCCCGGGAAATAAAAAAAACTATACATATTGAAGGTATCCAAGAAAATTTTTTCTTAAGGACTAGAGATTTGGAAGGGAACTTTGATTTGGAAGTGGGGGTCTAAGAAGAATCACAATTTATTTCCCTAAAAAACCCTAAGTCGCCATTTTTCTCCTCCCAAAAAACACAAGGGGACTTTGCCCCTAAAGGGACGCCCCATATGTCGGGAAGACTCCCTTAACAGAAAATTTGGGATTTATCTTGACGGGTGTTAGAGGTTTGTTTTCTGGGAAAAACCCTATATCAGGATGTTCCCATTTATTGCGCAGACTAAGGCATAAATGTTTAATCTGACGTAAAATAGCCTCCATTGATTTGAGACTGTACAGCAATTCATCATGAATTGGGGTAAAACAGGGCGATTTTTGGGACGGAGGAAACGTAAAGAAACCAAAAATACCTTTGTTCTTAAACCTTTTTAGTTCGTGTTGCCCAAAAAACCCTTCCCCTTTTTGACCAGGGTCACCACCCGCTCGGGGGACTGCATGGGGGGCCCTTGTGCTCCCCATACGCGAATTTGTTCCCGGGTGGTGGGAGAAAACCCCGGTGTTCGAGAGGAAGGAATAACTAATCCCCCCTATACTATTCTGGGGGAGATACATTATATGTCCTTTTTGTGGCAAAGGGCAACGAACGGTTTTAACGAATTTTTGAATTTTTAATAACAAAACCCGATGGTTTTTCGCTTTCCATGAAATCATGAGAAGAGCTTTCTTTTGGATCTGGATTTGGGTAGACAGCTTGACAAATACAGACGGCACATATGAAAACCCCCAAAAAACCCTTGAGAAAAGGGAAAGTTTCCCCCCCAGTTGCCTGAGGAAGGGTATCCAAGGGGTCAGTATTAAAAAGGAATTCTCAATGAGGGCTTTTAATCCCCCAAGCAAGGGACCCCCCAGGGGACAGATTTTTGGAAAAGAGGGGTACCCCACAATTTCTCAAACTCATTTAATATCCCCCAGGGTCAAAAGACGCCACTGTCCAAGGAAAAAAACAGTAGGAGGGGGGGAAAGGTAAATTTTTAGGGAGAAAATATAATATGCAAAAAGGGCATTAAAAACCTAAAAAGCACTGGGGGCTTCAGTGCGATCAAGACCCTTTGGGGGGCCCGGCTGATCAACCAAAGAAAACCTAAGCGGGGGCCTCATTGGGGAAAGGGTTCCCTAGTCACTATACCCCCCCCAAGAAAGGGGGACAAGGCTGAGCGAAAACCAAGGGCATGTATAGTCGGAAATGTATTTACTTCCTTTTGAGCCAGAAAAAATTTTAAAAGACAGCGATGGAAAGGAGTATTTTTTTCGGGATTTTTTCCCAAATTTTAATTCTGAAGGGGGTTTTATAATTTACCTGTGATGTAACCCCATACGTGGGAAGACCCAAAACTTTAAAAGTGAGATTTGGGGGAGCACTGGAGATATTTGGGAAACGCGAACACCCCATTGCCATCAATTGGTCTTACCTGGGGGTTCCTCGGACAAATTTGGGAAATGGAAAAACGCAAACCCCAAAAGGAAAAGGAGACTTGGGTAAAAATGGGGAAGGGGGACAGTGGAGTTCATTGGAAACATTAAGCAAAGGGATTAAATGAAATCCCTACTTTGGTCTACATAAAATTAATACACCCAACCCTCCCAAGGTATCAGAGCGGAAGCTCTTACCTAATGTATTAATATCTAATGATTTTTTCCCTTTTAATTTTTTTAATTTCTGTATTAAACCCAATTTTTAATATCTTGGTATTATTTCCCTATACCTTTGGTTATTCCCTTTTTTTTGGGTATTTAAAATTTACCTTTTGCCCCTTTTATGTAAATTTGGGACTAAATTATTTTTTTTTTACCTGTAGAAATATGTCCCCCTCTGCATTTATGGCTATAAGCACTTCATTTTTTGAAAACAGGGAGGATTTTCCCACAGGAACCCGTTCCCTATTAGTCCCCCAACGGTTTTTATTTACGTTTTTATGGTTTCCGTTAGGACTTTAGCCCCCGGACTAAGTATTAAGGAACGAAAAGGTGGTACTGCCATTTGTCCCCCTTTCATGATAGGCTTTTCCCAACAACTTTTCAAAAACACGGCGCATATTCGCAAACCAAATAGAAGGTACACTCATTCTTATCTGGGCGAGTCGGAAGTAGCTTGGCCAGCATGCGCTGCATGAAAAAACACGCCGCGGGAAAGAGAGACCGCGTTGCGTGCCACCTTGGGGTGTTTCTTCCGTGGGATACACACAGGAAGCGCGATTGGGCACTAAGCAGGGATTTTAAAACGTTTTGCCTAAAAGGAGTCATTCTCAAACCCCCTTTTTACCCTTATTACCCTGGCCACCGTGAATGGAGTGATGATTCTGGCCCTTCTTTAGGGAATTTTTTTTAATCTTTGGTGCCCTGCGAGAATTTCCCCGAGGAAACCCCTATACTTGTAGGGGGGGAAACCGTCGGGAGCATGGAGTGTACCTTTTCACTCGCTAAGGATTATCTTTGCTGTCCAGATAAGTGTATATCCGCATTATTATTGTGGGGTACTGTTGTTATTAGTGGAATGCAGAATGTCTATCTAGGGTACCTATCCTTGACTTAGGACATATTCTGTTTCTAGTACTGTGTATTTCTTCTATTTAGTACCGTATGTAATATCTTTTCAGGTATCTCATCTGTATAGATATACACAGTAATACACTTCCCAGGGTATTTTACAATATAAGTGTTAGGGTATTATAGCACTAGCCATCGTTGGATGGGGCCGTCCCTGTCGGGACGATTACTCTGTCCGTGCAGGTAGGGTATAATTGTAGGGTTATTGTAGATATTGCTATTTGATATTATCCACTGTATCCTATCTAGATATATCCCTTTTCCCTGGGACTGTGTGTTTTTTTTTGTGGTAAAATTGGTATTGAGATTTGTGTCTGTGGCCATTGTGTGTATTTTAATAGATATAAATAAAGGGGGCTATATATAGGCAGGTAGGGCTCTATACAGGCAGGCAGGGCTTTGGGGGATATATATGGGCAGATAGGGCTATATACAGGCAGGCAGGGCTATATATAGGAAGGCAGGGCTATATATATGCAGACAGGGCTATCTACAGGCAGGCAGGGCGATATATAGGCAGACAGGCAGGCAGGGCTATATATAGGAAGGCAGGGCTCATTAATATTAGAAAATAAGAAATCACTTACTCACCCGTGCCACGCTCCCTTGCAGCTCAGTTCCCGGGCAGTCTGTGCTCGGCATGGGCGGTGCGCTGCCCACATCAGCTCTGTGGCCCGGCACCTGCACCTAGAAGGCTGATTAGCAGAGCGGAGTGTCAGCAGTGCTCCGCTGTGCAAACACGGGACAGTCCTGCCTTTGAATGCTCGGGCCGGAGAGCCGGGCATTCAGAGACAGGATACACAGGGCCCCGTAGCTCCGCGTTCGCCGGCAGAGAACTGTTATGTTCGTTGCTGGCGGGCTCAGGAACTGAAATACTGGGCCCCGTGGCAGCTGCTACATCTGCAGTCTTATTTTGTAAGAGCTGTATACATACCACAGGCTGCATTCAATCTAGACTGAGCACTGATCTCTTCTCCTCTCACAGCTGGAGATTTGTGACAGTTGAATCCAGCTTTCTATGAATGGAAACAGAACTCCCTTCACGGGAAAGGGCAGGGACACACACAATTTGTTGTTTCCTGATTGTAAAACCCCTGCAATTTATTTCGTTTCTTTCTGGCTGTGCAATAAAAATGTGCCGGTCCCTTACTTTGATGAAAGGCAGGAATGCAAGTCCATAAATACTATGACCGGGGGCTGAACAGAATGTAATGAGCTCTCAGTAGTGAAATGCAAAGAGGGGGATCTGCCAGACGGATATCATGAAACAAAACAAAGATGGGAAAACTGTGAATACAAGACTATTTTGACGTTTTTTTTATCGACAAAGTTAAATCGGCAAGGTTTTTAGGTGATCGAAATTTCCAGATCATGCATAATTAAAGGTTAAAATCTGTTTTCTTTATTAAATTGCCCCTTTTTTCGGCGCTTCCTGAATTTTGGGGGCCAGCAAATCAATTACAGAATGGGGAGGGGTTAATTTTTTTGGTGCACGTCATGCGGGTTTGGGGGTTTATGGTTGCATTGGCGGGGAAAAATCACATGACCTCTTTTTACATAGAACAGCGTTTCCGTTTTTCACCCATGTCTCTCAGCTCTCATAGGGATAGGACCGCGCTCGCCTGTGGCCAAACAGCCAGCAAATTAGTCTTTTCTGCACAGAGAAACCTCTACTAAGCTGTGACCCTTCCAATTTAGTTAGTTTAGAGATTTGAAGTTTTTATGTAGTTAGCTAGAGAATTTTAAAGCAGCATCTACCGCTGTAAATTTCCGGCGGTGGGAGCGGGGGGGGGGGGGAGGGCCCCCGGGGGCGAACACAGACAACCCCAAACATAAAGAACCTGGATAAAGTTCCCCAAGACTTAGTGTAGACATTGTAGGGGAATATCTTTATTTTTAAACAGTTTGCTTTTTGAAAAAATTCCTGGATATTGGGCACCCTGAACTTATTTTGGGTAACATCATTTCTATAACGCAGGTCTTTTTTTAGCTGAAAACCCACTTTTATTATCGTATACATTTCAGATGGTGTTTTTTTTAAATTTTTCCCCTTACACCTGTACTGTTGATATATCCACCTTGCATTTAAAATTTACAACCGCAATCTTGTAGCCCAGCACAGGTTGTTTTTGCCAAAAATACCGGTATGACAAAAACCCACAGTTACGTTTTTTTGACTTTTGCACACCCACATTGTTCATTGACCGCATTTTCGAAAAATCTTAAAACAGCTTTTAAATTTCCCCCACAGGTGAATTAAAAAAGGTGAAAAAAATATTTTTTATTATACAAAACATATCAGTTACGTTTTTTTTGATTTTTGCCACCCAGCATGTTTCTTGACCAGCTCTCGTAAATCTTAAAACAGAAATTCTATATTCACCACAGGTGAATTGAAAGGTAAAAAAAATTTTTATTATACAAAACATAACATTACGTGTTTTTTGATTTTTTGCACCCCCCACATTGTTCTTGACGCGCATCTACGTAAATTTAAAACAGCATTTCTATATTCACCACAGGTGAATTGAAAGGTCAAAAAATATCGTTTTTTATATCAAAAACTAACGTTACTGTTTTTTTGATTTTTTGCACACCCAGAAATTGTTCATTGACGCAGCAATCACGAAATCTAAAACAGCTTTCTTTATTCACCACGGGGAAAATTGAAAGGGAAAAAAAATATAGTTTATTATCCCAAAAACAAAACATTTACGTGTTTTTTGACTTTTGCACACCCACATTGTTTCATTGAGCAGCATCTGTAAACTTAAAAACAATTCTATTTTCCCCCACAGGTGAATTGAAAGGTGCAAAAAAATATTTTAATTTATCAAAACAAAACAGTTACGTGTTTTTTGACTTTTGCACACCCAGCATTTTTCTTTTGACGCGCACTACGAAAATTTTAAAAAACAGCAATTCTATATTCACCAAGGGGTGAATTCAAAGGTGCAAAAAAATACCGTTTATTATACCAAAACATAAAAATACGTTTTTTTTGGGATTTTTGGCCCAGCCAGATTTTTTTGATAGACACCTTGCTTTAAAATTTTGAATCCAGAAATTTTTTTTGATTAAGGGATTTGAGAATAGCTGTGATTTCCCGTCTTTTAAATAAAAAACTTTCCCAAAACTATTCCTACCTTCTCAAATTTTTTTATTTCTGAACATGGAGCGAAATGCAGGTGGAAAGCGAGCAAAGGGGGGGGGGAAGCCATGGAGGTAGGGGTACGAGAGAAGGTGCCCTTCCAGTGCTGGCGACAACACGCATGCCAGCGGATCGCATTGCAGGACCGTCACCCTGTCATCGCGGGTAAAAGGGCTCTTGAATCAAGTAACGAACACGTGGCAAATTTTTCCTTCGTGGTTAATGAAAACCTGCATCTAGCAGTCTTACCTCCCGCCTCGCAGTCACGGCCACAAATGTCTAATCAGCATCTCACATCCCCCAACAGAAGCAGCCCAAATGTAAAACTCGTTACCCACCACGTGGATAATCCATTGTCTGAAGACCCTTTGATGACAAAAAATGCGGTTGGGGTCAAAGGCATTTAAAAGAAAAAAGGGGTATTTAGTCGCTCTGACCCCAGTTACTGATGCCATCAGAGGGGGTAAGGAAGCCGGTCAATCGGCAAAAAAAGGGGCGGTCGGCAACCCTTGCATCCCCCTTTTCGTACCCGCAGCTTCTGGATCAAAAAAGTCAGGACGCCCAAAGTCACCTGTGTTGATGATGCTGATGATGACGACATTGCGGATTCATTCTGGTCTTTTCCGCAGAATTTGCTTGCGAGCGCTTCATATGGGGACGGGGAGGAAACGATGGGTAATTCAATAGGGTCCCCCACAAAAAGGGAGAGGCGGGCCGCAGAAGTCCGCTGATATGATTCCGCCAGCCACGGTAGCGCAAACCCCGCTCCTCGCTATCGCCGTCAAAAATTTCCAGGACCTCCAAGCCGGGGCCTTCTTTGAGCAAGCCTCGATTCACCCGATGTCATATGCCGCCTTTGCCAAAACGCTAAGTAGAGGCAAGAACTTAAGGGGTTAACCACCCCCAAACAGTCAGTCACATCAGCGAATGCATGAGTTAAATGGAGGGAACACTGGCCAAAAAGGGGCCAGCCCGACCCCGGGGGGCCCCCCAAAAACCACTGTCACACCCCTGTCCCGCCTCCTCCCCCCACCACCAAGCTTCCCCAGCTCCCATTTCTCAAGCCCTGATCAGGGATCACCTCCGCTTCACCTCCACCTCCCCCTGAGTCCCCCCCAGCACCACCAGGAACCCACCTACCCCTTCCCCTTTCCCGCCAGTTTGACGACCTCACGCCGTACAGCGGCCATCTAGCCCCCAGCCTTCGTCTTCCTTTTTGGGGAGGAAAAGAAACATTTAACCAAAACCACCCAAACCCAAAAACCTGAATGTGGGCATTGCCGGGGCTTTTGGCCTTGGAAATGTTGCCTTTTTGTCTGGTGGCACGGGAGGGGTTCCGCCACGTCATGGCCCTCCCTGCCCCCAAATACCAATGCCAGCAGGCAATTCTTTGCCAAAAAGCCTCCCTGCCCTGGCCACCACGTGTCATCTAAAATTTCAAGCGCGTTGTCTGCATCTTTTCCCCCCGAAAAGTCCACTCACCACCGACACATGGAATAGTAAGAACGGCCAAAGGCCCTATATCTCTTGACAGCTCACGGGGTGAGTGGTTGATGTCTCGGGGGTGACGTGGCTCTCAGGCTCGGCCCCTCTTAAAAACCCCGGGGGAGGTGCAGGGCTCTTTCCCCCAAGGTCCTTTGGGTGGCTCCTCCCAGAGACCCAGGCCGTGTTAAAAATTTAAATCTGATTTTGGAGACCGTCCCACACAGGTCAGGGCTGTGGCGGTCTAAGCAGGACCGGCGTGGCGGGGGACAAGAACCTTGTGCCAGGCAAGGGGTGTGCGATAAGGGGGTGAAATCTGCTGGCCCCCCTTAAAAATCGGTGGGCTAGAGACTCCCTTCCCTGGCACAGTCAGAACCTTGTCGTCCAGAAATTTCTAAAGAGCTCCCCGGGGGTCTGGACTCCCTGCTGGGGGAAAGCTCGAGGTCTGATTTCGCCCTTCCGCCTTTCGCACCCGCTTCGTCCCGCCGGGCTGCTTGCAGCGTCAGCTGGGCCTCCCCGTAAACCCTTTTCCATTTTTGACGTGGAACATGCAAATTTCCACCCTCCACATGCCCAGCGATTGTGGCAGCAGCGCAATGCCATTTCCAGTACGAAGTGACACATGGCCTGCAAGCAGCGGTACGGACCTCGGGGTGTTGAAACCACCCAAGTGGAGGCAGGGTGAAAGAGCTCTGCACCATCCTGCCGTTTTGAAGAAGCCACCAAAATGGGCAGTGCGGGGGCAATGCCCTTTCAGCATACATTGGGTGATCTTTGTTCTTAACGATCGTTTGGACACTCTGAAACAAAAGGTCCCCCCCGACGGGGGAGGAGACGGGGCACGATGCGGACACGGAGCCTTTTTTCTCCGTCAAAAAACCACAAGGCCCCACAGTTTCACAATTTCATCGGCTTCATTTGGCATGGTTCGGGGTCCCGAGCTAAAGGGAAGGTGGCACTCATCTAGGGTGATCATCTCAGGCAAGTCAGGGGTGGTTTAAGCTGTGCCGGAGGGGGAGCGGAGGAGAGGGGATTTCCCAGACACCGATTTTTACCGACGTCCCGCCTTTGGGAAAAAGGGGTTGGGGGAATTTGAGGCGAGGGGGAATAGGGAAAATCATTTTAGTGCCCCCCACCCAGGGGCTTGGAAATCAAGGTCCCCTCTCTCACATGATGCTTTGGGTCTCCATTTCCTCCAACTGAACCCCGCATTTAAAGGCCATCAAAATGAACAACATTACTGGGGGCCACCCTCCTGGATCCCAGGTACAAAACAAAACTACACTTTCCTTCCACCCCCCCCAAATAAAGATAAAAAGCAGGGAAAAGGAGACCTTGCTGATTGATCAACTGGAGACATCTGTTTTCGTCTTTCACTTCTTCAAATGTCCGGTGGGAAAAAGTCAGCGACATGCCATTTTTAAAGTGCCAAGTACCAAGCGGCAGCAGCGCGGGAAATGGCAGAAACCCCAATGGGTGACCCGGCAATCTTTATTTACCACCTCACCAACGAGTAATGCAGGGAAAAAAATACACAAACAGAGACCGGCTTTAAAATCGTGGTGCAGACTATCTGCGTTCAACACCCATGGGTTTTTTTATGTGTTCCGGACCCAAATTTACTTCGGTTATCCCCAAAAGGATGAATGGCCCGAGCTCGCCCCCACGCCCTAGAGGTGTTGTCCCCTCAGCAGCCAGCTCTATCTGACGGACCTTCAGCACAGCGGAGAGTCATTACAGACAAACCTCCACTTCCCCCAATATGTCGTCGTTTGACTTTCATCAAGATGAATCAGGCATGGATCTCTGATGAGTTTGGCCTCAAATTGCCAAGGGCCCGATTAGTTGCCGTTTTATTTTACATTCCTCTTCAAATAAAATGGGCCTCTTGAAAAATGTTTTTTAAAAAGATCATTTTTCCCCTGCAATTTTTTCTCAGTTCCCAAAAAACTGTTTAAAAAAAAACCCCAAGGTTTCATGACAAAACCGTATTCCATTTACTCCTTTATTTTTAGATTTTTTGCATTGTCAATGGTTTTTTGGGGGCATGTTCTGTGAATACGATTATAATTAATGGACCTTTTGGGAAAAGAAATTGGCTTTTTAAATGGGGAATTTCTCCTCACAATTTTTTTAAAAGTGGGGTGAGAATTCATTTTTTTTATTTTTTGGGGTCATGTTTCTGTGAGAACAGCTATAATCATTGGGCCTTTGGAAAAAAGAAATGTGGCTTCTAAGTTTGATTTTCCCTCACAAATTTTATAGTGGTTAAAGTAATTTTTTAAAAATTTTTTTGGGGCATGCCCCGCTTTGACATCAGCAATATACAGGTCCCATTTTTAAAAAAAAAATGTGGTTTCTACCAGAATTTGTTCTTCACAATTTTCAAGATGGTTCCAGGGGGAAAGTTTTGAATTTTTGGGGGCATTTTGCTGTGAAATGAGCTATACTACGGGCCTATTCTAAAAAAAGTGGTTTCTAACAGACATTTGTTCTTCAAAAATTGTCAAAAGTGGGTCAAGGGGGAGGTCTGTCAAAAAACGAAATAGGTAGGGCATTTAAGGACCATATTGCAAAATGACTTGTTTTTTTTCAAGATTTTTAAAATAGCTAGCAATCCCCCGTAGTGAGAAAAAACCCCCTTAAACAATTTAAAAAAAAAGAAACAAAAACTGGTGGGATTCCATCCTATTTTAAAAAAAGTGTTTTCTAGAATTAAAATACTAAAACTGACATGAAAAAAATAGCGATACAAATATTCCCTATTTTACAAGGGAGGTACAGGAAGCTTGAACAGATGTAGGACACCCAGGACAGGTTTAGGCAAGTCCATTCAACAAAAATGGTGGTTTAAAGCTCCTTTTTTTGGCACTTTTTAATCTTGGGGCAGACAAGTTTTTAAGGGGCATGCTGTGGCCCAGGGGAAAGGGATAGTCAAGTCCAGTTCAACAAAATGGTGGTTCAAAGACTCCTTTTTTTTTTCCGGGACTTTTTTAAACTGTTTTGGTAGACAGTTTTTAAAGGCATACTGTGGTAAAACAGGCAAGTCTGTCCAGTTCAACTAAAAAAGTGATTAAAAGACTCCTTTTTCCAGCACTTTTTAATCTGCGGGGGCAACATTTAAAGGGTCATGCTGCGGCCAAAACAGGGATGGTCAATGTCCAGTTCAACAAAATTGGTTTTTAAAAACTCCTTTTTCCCCCCACTTTTTAATCTTGGGGCAGACACGTTTTGGTCAGCTGCTTTCCAGGACAGGCATTTAAAGTAAGTTCAACTAAAAAGGGGGTCCCAAAAACTCCTTTTTTCCGGCACTTTTTAATCTGTGGGGCAACAGGTTTAATGGTAATGCTGCGGTCCCGGACAGGTATGTCAATGTCCAGTTTAACTAAAATGGTGATTGAAAGACTCCTTTTTCCAGCACTTTTTTAAACTGTGGGTCCCCGACAGGTTTAATGGTCATACTGCGGGGCCGAAAAGGGTATAGTCAATGTCCATTCAACTAAAATGGTGGTTAAAGACCCTTTTTTTTGGGGGCTTTTTAATCTGTGGGTCGACAGGTTTAAAGGTCCCAAAGCGGTCCAGGACAGCAAATCAAAGTCCATTCAACTAAAATGGGGGTTCAAAGATCCTTTTTCAGGCACTTTTTAATCTGTGGGTCAACATTTTAATGATCATACTGTGGTACAGAACAGGTATAGTCTGTCCATGAAACTAAAATGGGGCTTCAAAGACTCCTTTTTTTTTCCGGTACTTTTTAATCTGTGGGTCATGCAGGTTTAAGGGGCAGCGTGGTCCAGGAAGTAATCAATGTCCCGTTCAACCCAAAATGGTGGTTTAAAAGACTTTTTTTCCGGCACTTTTTTAATCTGGGGGTCCCTGCAGGTTTGGGGTATGCTGTGGCCCCGGGCATGGAAATCAATGCCCGTTAAGTAAAATGGTGGTTCAAATCATACTGTCTTCTGGCACTTTTTAATTTGTGGGTGGGTCATGCAGGTTTAAGGGTCATGCTGTGGTACAAGACAGGGATAGTGAATGGTCTGTGACTTTTTTTCTGTGACTTTTATAACCTAAGTGTGTTGCCTAAGATGTAGTATGTATCCATTTGACTGTTGTGGATGTTAATTCCAGCTTCTCCAGCTCTGTTTGGGTGTAAAAATGAAGGTGTTGTTCCTCTCCCATAGATTTTAATGGTCATCGGCGATAATCTATTATCAACTATCGGAAATCGTCTTGATAATTGCCGATATCGACTATCGACCCGATGACGATAGTCAACGTAATCGCTCATCACTATTGGAAATAATAAAAAAAACACAAGTTTGGCATTTGGATTTTTTTTTCTGTTACAGTGTTCAGTGTTCAGGATGATATAAAATTTTAATATATCAAACTTTTATGGACACAGTAATACCAATTATGTGTAACTTTTTTGTTTTGCTTTTTATTTGTAGAAAAGCAAAAGGGGAGTGATTTGAACTTTTCATTTTTTTTCTAAACTTTTTTTCTAAACTTCTGACAACAATGCAATAGGGTGAACAAAGATGGCAGTTTCACTACTTCCTGCTTGGGGCAGGAAATGGTTAAATGGCAGACATGACAGCGATGGCTTCCAAGGCTTCAGTCCTCCATGTTAACTGATTGGCACCCTGCGATCTAGAAGTGGGGGGTGTCAATCGGACTGAGTAGTGAGCATGACGTTCATTTCAATGCCACGATAGCTGCGGCATCCATTCCCTGCTGTCATCGGTAGGTGTCAGCTGCAATCAGCAGATGAAACCAGCCTTCTGTTTAGTGGTATTACTGAGTAATCTTGAAGAAATCAGGCGATACCTTTTTGCGGCTAACTGAGTATATTTGATGGTAAGCTTTCGAGAGTACTAGCTCTCTTCTTCAGACCATATGTCGCCATGATTTCTTCTCTCTTCTACTACTTTCTATGGCTAACATGGTACAACATTATACCATGAGTTATCTTGAAACATAGAACCTTACCCACACCAGGATGTGCCCATATGTCCTGTGCAAGTAAGGGGTTAAATAAATACTCACCGATAACTTCCCTTGTTGAAAATTTTATACAAGAAATGGATCCAATGCTGATTTCAGCATAGTCCAATAAATCCAACTTTGTCCGAAAGGGAAACTTGTGGAAAAATAGAAATACTGCAAAAAATATGTATGGACAGTATTAAACGCCATTCCCTGCACCCCGTTGATCTTCTGGGGATGTAGTGTATGGACTTCAGCCCTCACAGTATGATCCTTGGGGATGCAGGCCACAGCCACAATACATTCTCCATTGGGTTCATCTACTTTCTCCCTCAGGAGATTGTGCCTATAAGCTGTGGCTGTAATCCCTCTCTTGCCCCTCCCTGCAACCATTGTGTTTTTCGCCTAGTGCTTGTCATGGGGGTCGTGGGCACCACTGCTCCCCGCGGCCACCCCCCTGCCCGCAGGGGGTCCGGCGCGAGTACCATGGCCGCCCGCGACCATTTCCCTGCTGCCCGGGAGCCGGTCCACTTACCCGTCCACGCTCCTGTGCACGCTGATCCTGCCTGTCCCAGCTGCCGCGCGCGTACCCGCTGCTTAGGGCATGCGCGCGACAGCTTCTCTGGATTTAAAGGGCCAGAGTCCCGATAATTGGTCTATTGACGGGCGCTGGTTCTATTAAAGGAATACGCCCCCAGCACTCTCTGCCAGATCGTTGGTGTGTGTTCAGTGTGTTTAGAGAGTGTTGGAATTCCGTATTGATTACCCGTGTACCAGTCCGTTCCGCTATGTTTCCTGACCTTGCCTGTTTGCCGCCTGCCCTGACCTTCTGCCCGTCTCTGACCATGAACCTCTGCCGCCTGCCCTGACCTTCTACCTGTGCCCGACTATGCCTCTGGATTATGATTCTGTACCACGCATTACTCCGGGCGCCATCGCAAGCAAGTCACATCAGGGGTAGCGACTTGGTAGCCTCACACCGCAGCAAGTCCATCCCGCTTTGCGGCGGGCTCTGGTGAATACCAGTGGCTAATTAGACTCCGCTCCCTGGCGTGGCTTAACTATCATCGCGTGCGGTGGTCCAGCGAATCCACCTCTGCAATACAGTACGAACTGGCCATGGATTCCGCCAGGGTACCTTTGCCCGAACTCCGGGATGTCACAACGGCCGTCGCCCAGCAGAGCCAACGTATTGACCAGCTAGCGGCCACGATGCAGAACCTTGCGGCCCGTCTACCTCCACCTTCCGCCGCGCCTGCAACCGTTGCTCCGGCATCCATTGCTCAACCTGCTCTGGCTTCTAGACCCTCTCTTTATCTGCCGCTCCCCTCACGCTACGATGGAGACCCCAAGAAATGCAGTGGGTTCATCAGCCAGTGCTCCATCCACCTTGAAATGATGGGACATCAATTCCCCACAGAGCATGCCAAGGTGGCCTTCATTATCAGCCTCTTGTCTGGAGAAGCCTTGGCTTTGGCCACATGACTGTGGGATCGAGGGGATCCTCTGACAGCCGACCTCCAAACCTTCCTCCAGGGATTCCGCACTGTCTTTGAGGAACCTGGCCGTACTTCTTCGGCTGCCGCAGCACTGCTCCGGCTTCATCAGGGCCGAAACCACAGTCGGTCAGTATTCTGTCCAGTTTTGAACTCTCGCTTCAGAGCTGGATTGGAACAACGAAGCTTTGGTGGCGACTTTCTGGCAAGGCCTCTCTGGACGAATTAAGGATGAGGTCGCCGGTCAGGATCAACCAGCTATGATATTCGGTTCGCCGAGAGGCAACAAGAGCTCCGCCTTCAACGGGAGGTTGTCCGTCCACGCCGTCTACCCCGCTTGGCTCCCATTTTCCAGCGACCACCTCTTCCTCCACCCACGGTTCCCGAGGAGGAACCTATGCAGGTCGAGAGAGCCCACCTGTCCCAGGAGGAACGTTCACAGCGTCGTCAGAAGCAGCTGCGTTTCTATTGTGGCGGTTCCGGCCATTTTATTGGGGACTGTCCAGTGCGCCCGGGAAACTTCCGCACCTCGGGTTTGTAGGAGAGGCGACCCTAGGTGTCAGAGCTGCCTCTGCCCGTATTTGTTGGTGTTTCACCGGACAGCACCTTTCAGGCCACCGCGTTTATTGATTCTGGATCTGCAGGAAATTTTATTAGCCATGAACTGGTGACCAGGTTTCGCCTCCCAGTTACTCCGTTGCGGAAGCCTATGTTCGTCTCCTCGGTCAGTGGCGAATGCCTTAAGGACGCAATCCGCTTCCGCACTGCTCCCCTCATTTTGCAGATTGGGGCTCTTCACAAGGAGACTCTGCAACTTCTCGTCCTGCCTCGATCTTCCTCTGAAATCCTTCTGGGCCTTCCGTAGCTGCAAGACCATACCCCGACCTTGGACTGGAGCACAGGTGAAGTCATTCGTTGGGGTTCCGCGTGTCTCTCGCGTTGCCTGTCAAAGCCGCAACCTGCTCCTCGGACCGTCTCTCGGAAATCTACTAAGCCTCCACCCGGCCTCCCTACGCCATACTGGGACTTTGCTGACATCTTTTCGGAAAGACAGGCCGAGACTCTTCCTCCACACTGGCCTTATGATTGCCCCATAGATCTGCAACCTGGCTGTGCTCCTCCCCGGGGCCAGGTCTACTCACTCTCCGTCCCAGAGACTAAGGCTATGTCTGAGTACATCATTGAGAACCTCCGTAAAGGCTTCATTCGTAAGCCCTCTTCTCCAACAGGAGTCGGCTTCTTTTTCGTGGAGAAAAAAGACGGGTCTCTCCGGCCCTGCATTGACTATCGAGGCTTAAATAAAATTACGGTAAAGAACTGCTACCCTCTGCCCTTGATCTCTAAACTTTTCGACCGCCTGCGCGGCGCAAGAATCTTTTCCAAGCTGGATCTACGCGGTGCTTATAACTTAATTCGCATTCGAGAAGACGATGAGTGGAAAACGGCGTTTAATACGCAGGATGGCCCATTCGAGTACTTATATGCCATCGGTCCTCTGCAACGCTCCGCTGTGTTTCAGAAAATTTGTCAATGAGATCTTCCGGGACCTACTCTACCTCTGTGTTATTTTTTTACTTGGACGATATTCTAATTTTTTCCCCCTGATCTTGAGACTCATCGCCATCACGTCCGCCAGGTCCTCAGGCGACTCTGCACCCATCAGCTTTTTGCCAAACCGGAGAAGTGCCTCTTTGAGCGTTCTTAGGGTACATCGTTTCTGACAAGGGTCTCCAGATGGATCCTTCAAAACTCTCCACAGTTTTACAGTGGCCACAACCGGTGGGCCTTTGGGACATTCAACGTTTTTTGGGATTCGCTAATTATTATAGACAATTTATCCCACACTTCTCGACGCTTGTGGCTCCCTTGGTGGCTCTAACGAAGAAAAACGCCAATCCCAAATCCTGGCCCACAGAAACTCAAGAAGCCTTCAACCGTCCCCAAATCTGCATTCTTTGTCTGCCCCCTGTCCTGTTCTCCCCGGACCCCAACCACCATTTTATTTCTGGAAAATGGACGCTTCTTCTGTGGTTGCCTGCGCTGTCCTCCTGCAGAGATCCTCCTCAGGTAAACTGCATAAATTTTGGTTTTTCTCCAAAACTTTCTCTCCTGCCTAGAAGAATAAAAACCCTTGGTGATCGCGAATTACTGACCATAAAGTTGGCTCTAAAGAATGGGATCACCTGCTGGAGGGGGCTCGCCACCCTATTAGCATCTTCACCGACCATAAGAACCTCCTATATCTTCAGTCGGCTCAACGCCTGAATCCTCGGCAAGCCAGGTGGTCGCTCTTTTTAGCCCGTTTTGACTTCCGTCTACATTTTCGGCCAGCCGGGAAAAACATCAAAGTTGACGCTCTATCTCGTTCTTCTGAAACGGTGGGTCTTGAGTCTCCTCCACAGAAACATAGTCCCCCAAACGACTCGTCATGGGCTGCCCCCGTGGATCTTCAACATTTACCTCCCTGGAAGACGTATGTGCGTCCTGCCTTGCGGCCTAGAATCCTGAAGTGGGGACATTCTTTTCGTACAGCTGGGCATCCAGGAGTCCGTAGATCTCTACAACTGGTCTCCTGTTATTACTGGTGGCCCACCCTCGCTCAAGATGTCAGGGACTTTGTTCTGGCCTGCACCCCCTATGCCTGTAATAAGGTCCCTCGTCTTAAACCTGCCGGCCTTCTTCAGCCTCTCACTGTGCCGGAAAAACACTGGACCCATGTAGCCATGGACTTTGTTACAGATCTCCAGCCCTCATCTGGAAACACGGTCATCTGGGTAGTGACCAACCGTTTCTACAAGATGGCTCACTTTATCCCTTTGCCTGGGTTACCCTCTGCCCCCAGCTGGCCCAACATTTTTTCAGTCATGTTTTCCGTTTGCACGGTCTCCCTTTGCATATTGTCTCGGATAGGGGAGTCCAGTTTATTGCAAAATTTTGGTGGGCTCTGTGTGGTCAATTGCAGGTTCAGCTAGACTTCTCATTTGCATACCACCCTCAAACTAATGGGCAGGTAGAAAGGGTTAACCAGGTGCGGCATTTTGTGTCGGCTTGTCATGATAACTGGTCCGATCTTCTCCCCTGGGCAGAGTTTTCCTATAACTCTTTAGATTCGGGATCCGCTGGGGCCTCCCCCTTTTTTTGTCGTCTTTGGGTTACATCCCCGCCCGCTTCTCGTGTTATGTCCCGGCCGTGGATGCCCAAGTAAGGGACATCAAGGCTCTCTGGCAGCTCACACGACAGGCCCTGCTACGGGCTTCTGCTCGCACCAAACTTCATGCTGACAGGTATCGTAGGTCCCCGCCCCTATTTGAGCCAGGCGATAAGGTTTGGTTGTCCACCAAGTACATCCGCTTCAAGGTGTCCAGTTACAAGTTAGGCCCCAAATACGTGGGTCCTTTTGTGGTACTTCGGCGACTGAACCCAGTATCCTACAAGCTCCGCTTGCCTCCTACCCTGCGTATCCCGAACGCCTTCCATGTCTCTCTCCTAAAGCCTGTGGTGCTGAATTGCTTCTCCCGTGGGGCTGTCTCGCCTTCTCCTGTGGCCAACTCTGATAACATCTTTGAGGTCAAGGAGGTGCTGGCGGAGAAGACAGTGAGGGGGAAGCGGTTCTTTCTTACTGACTGGAAGGGGTTCGGGCCGGCGGAGCGTTCATGGGAACCTGACCTCCTCTCTAGGTTCCGAAAAAAGAGGGGGAGAACCAAGCGGGGGGGAGGGTACTGTCATGGGGGTCGCGGGCACCGCTGCTTCCCGCGGCCGCCCCCCTGCCCGCATCAGGTCCGGCGCGAGTGCTGCGGCTGCCCGTGACCATTTCCCTGCTGCCCGGGCGCCGGTCCACTTACCCGTCCACGCTCCTATGCATGCTGATCCTGCCTGTCCCGGCCGACGCGCGCGTACCAGCTGCTTGGGGCGCACGTGCGACAGCTTCTCTGGATTTAAAGGGCCAGCATCCCGATAATTGGTCTATTGCCGGGCGCTGTTTCTATTTAAGGAATACACCCCCAGCACTCTCTGCCAGTTCGTTGGTGTGCATTCAGTGTGTTTAGAGAGTGTTGGAGTTCCTCTGGATTACGATTCTGTACCACGCATTACCCCGGCCGCCATCGCAAGCAAGTCACGTCAGGGGTAGCGACCTGGGAGCCTCACGCCACAGCAAGTCCATTCCGCTTTGCGGCGGGCTCTGGTGAATACCGGGGGCTGCTTAGACTCTGCTCCCTGGCGTGGCTTAACTATCATCGCTTGTGGTGGTCCAGCGAATCCACCTCTGCATTACAGTGCTAACACAAAATACAGTCTCCGCCTCACCACATAACCCCCACCTCCACTTATCACCCCATGGGGAGTTTGTACGGAGATGGGAAATGGGTGCTAACTCTAAAATATTTTTGTGGCAAATTCTGCAGAGACGAGTTGTGTTTGGAAGAAGTCATAATTTCAATTTAGGCAAAAGGGAAAAAAATGGGAAGAGAATGACTCCAATCAGAGGAGATGTCACTTATGAGTCACTGGCTGTAACAGCACTGTAATTGCTTATGTATGCAGATGGACTCGCAGTATTATTTTGTCCTTAGGTAGTGGAATAATTGGGATTGATGGTCTTAGTAATGTGGGATTTTTTTTTAGTAACAGTATGATGGTAATACGTGTGGTACATTAGATCCATATGTAGATGTATTATTTGGTAACTGTAAGGGTATGTTCACACAATGTTTTGTAGATAAGTGTTTGAATAAGTTTTTTGGACCCCAAAAAAGACCCAAACTCATATTTAGCAATGCTCAGTGTGATTTACTACGATTTCAATGTAAAACACATATCATGTCAATTCTTGATCTTTGTGAGCGCTGATTTTCATTGAACAGTGTACTGCTGAGGTGATGTACAGTATCTATGTGGAAAACACTGAAAGTCAGTGACAGGAACTTTTTTTTATTCATAAAAATATATGCCGCAGTTCATGTGCTGTGAAAAATGCTGTGTGAACCAGCCATATATAGAAATTGTATCAGAAAAGCCCATGCCCTAGTTTTTTTTAAACTGTTTTTATTTCAATCCGCTATAAAATATATTTGCATCACATACAGTCTGTAAGGCAATGTTCACACGGCTTATTTCAGAACGTATTTACGTCGGATTGCCGATCGTAAATACGTTCCGAAATCAGGTGCAAATCAGTTTCAAATAAGTGCCACTAAGTGTGGCACGTATTTGGAACTGATTTCCCGATGGATTCACCATCCCCATTCATTATAGTTGGTGAATCCGTCCGGAAATAATTGACATGCACATTGTTTTTGCGGCCGGATTGCGGCCGCAATCCGGAACGGAAATAAGTGTCGTCTGAACGACGACACGTATTTCCCATTAAAATCAATGTAAAACGGCCAGTTACTTGTTTGTAACTGATTTCTCAACGGATTTGCGGCCGTAAATACGGCTGCAAATCCGTTGCGAAATAAGCCGTGTGAACGAGGCCTAATGATTACAACAAACACAACATATTCAGAAAGGTGTAGACTGGTCCATACAAATGTAACAGATGAACATTTACATTTTACTTTTTGTATTAACCTTAACTTTTCTTAATAAACTAGGTCTTAAAACAATGTATTCTTCTTGAGTGTCATTTGCGTGTACGTCTCATATTTAAGTGGTGATCGTTGCCCTTGCCCCTTCCTCATGTCCAAGGCCCACCCCCCACCCTACCACAAGGAAGGGAGTGGGTGTCAGAGACGCCAGCTTCCAATGCAAGTTGCATGTCCCTATTGATGTCCATACTAAAAAGAATCCAGAAAAAGAGAAGTTCCAGGTGGACGTCTTGGTCATGTCATAAAGATCCCTTTATTACATTACATGGTCTCCCATATATTGGCCTAAGAAGCCTACTAACTGTTGTATTTTAAGTGTCAGATATCAAATTTGGGCTATCGAAAGGTAAGTCAGTCCCCCCAGGCAACTCCAGTTGCCTGACATTGCATGGCGTATAAATTAGTGCCGCACCTGCCATCTGTTGTTGTAGATACCATTTCGTGTCTTTAAAACACTGATGGATTGTTTGCCTCATTGTTACCAGTAAGGTATTGATGACTGGTTCACATAGCCGGAAAAAATTACTGGTTCTCTTCTCTTTATGCTGTGTAACTTTTCCAAACACAACTTCACTGTGGGGCCTTCCGGGTGAAGCCAAAGGTGTAAGATGGCCTTCCTCGCTGCCGCCGCCAGTATGTGTAATAAGTGTGACTCCCTAACTGTGAGCTGGAGGGTCTTGCTATCAACGGTTCTAAAAAGTGTCCACAGGGCCGAGGGGGTAAAAGAGGGTAACGTGTAATATTATTCCAGTATGTTTAAATCCCCGTCATTCCCACAGGCAGTGATATAGGTCTGCCCCAGAGGAACCACACCTGAAACATACTTCCGAGGCATATATGCCTATTCTAAAACCCTTGACCGCTGTCGGATATGCGTTGTGAACAACTTTATGATGCATTTCTAAGTATTTTGTGGAAGGGAGGTATCTATGTGAATTACTCATGGTATTCAGAATAGTCTCTGTTTGTAGTGATGGGTCATGGTGCACCCACCTTTCTAGTTGGGTAGGAGATTTAGCATAATCAATAGTTTCCAGGACAAATTTATATATTGATGATAGATGGGATTGCCTCGTTGTTGGCTATAGTAGGACATTATCAAAAGTTGAGTCCCAATCCGCATCTTTTAATTGCTTTAAGATCTCTCTGCAGTAACTAGATGCCTGCAGGTAGTTAAAAAAGGGGATCATAATATTCTGAAAAGTGGATCAGCATTAACAAACAATTCATTCTTATCTTGATAGGAATGCTAGTGTATGGCAAATGCAGGAAGTCTATTAAAGATATGTCTGGTAAGAATAGTTGATCCAAGGAATTATAGGTGAACACCTCAGTGCCCTGCATCCAATCTGCCATAAATCGTCCTAACACCGCTAGATTATAAAAACGAACATTTGGAAAACCCAGGCTGCTGGTAAGTTTGGGTTGATGCAATAAGTGTAGGGGGATGCGCGGACGCTTTCCTGCCCAGATAAATGTGCGTACAGTTTGATTTTCAATTTGTCCTCTTTAGGCTTCAAATAAAGGGGCAGCATCTGAAAGAGGTACAGTAGACATGGAAATTCCACAATATTTAAAATATTCGCTCTCCTCATGAAAGCCAGTGGAACCCAATCCCATCTTTTAAGGGTAAGTTGTAACTCTGAAATATACCTAGCCATGTTCACTGAATAGAGATGTGTCGGTTTCCTTGTGATTTGGATACCCAGGTATGTAATGACTGATGTACACCATCGTATTGGATAGGATGATGCCCTTAGTGGTCTCGTTGGACCCTTTAAGATTAGACCTGCGCTTTTGTCTATATTAATGTCATACCCAGACAGCCGCCCTTTTTCTTGTATCTCCATCAAAACATTCGCCAATGTCTGTCTCGGGTTCGAAACCAACAAGAGTAGGTCATCTGCGTAAGTGGTGAGCCTCACTTCCCCACACGCCAATCCCTTGGAGTAGTGGGAATTGCGAAAGATAGTATAAAAGGGGGTCGAGAGAAAAATTAAATAAAATCGGTGACAGGGGGCATCCTTGTTTTTTCCCCCTGTACAAATCAATGGCCGTGGAAATATGGCCATAGACGAACAGGGATGTACTGCAATTTGTATGCATATGTTCCAGGAATTGTGTAAAGGTGGCCCCAAATCCCCTTCTTTTCAGGGTGGCAGCGACGAACGGCCAGGATACTTTGTCGAAAGATTTTTCTGCATCTAAGCTTAATAGCATAGAAACAGATTGTGCTGGATCCTGAGCAGTTAAAACTGCCGCCGCTGCCACCTTGACATTCCTGGTCATGTGCCTATCCCATACAAATCTGGATTGAAAGGGGTGTACTATCTTGGGGAGGAAGCTCTGAATTCGGTTTGCGATTATTTTTGCTAATAATTTTTCGTCATGATTCAATAGAGATATTGGGCGGTATAATGTAAGTAGGGACGGGCCGTTATTGGGTTTTAGTAATAAGATCATTCAGGAGTCAAAGAATGACTCTACTGCCCTAGAGTGGAAGAAGATGTCATTATATACAGTAGGTTTGTAAGGTACAGGTTGATGTCGGTTTTGAGAATTTTATAATATTCGGATGAGAATCCGTCTGGGCGAGGAGTCTTCCCATTTGCATAGGACATACAGTAATTGCCGTACTTTTTCCTCCAGCCCATCCGATTGCTCCCTTGTAATGCCCGGGAGAGCCACCCCCTCTAGAAAGAAGACTGCCTTCCCTTCGTCAAACGGATTGCGCCATACAGTGTCTCATAGTAGTCCATGAAAGCTCTCTCTATATCCCCTGGTTCTGTAAGAGTGTTTCCTGTTACCGGACACTTTATGGCAGAGATCGGAGGGTTGGTCATCCAAGGTTTTGTCATATTTGCTAGAAGCCTTCCCTGCCTGCCCTCCACTGGTAATATTTATTTCAAACTGCTTTAGTGTGCCAACTGATGTTGCCATACAGGAAAGTATCCAGCACAGTTTGCTTTGCAAAATCTAGTTTTGTTTTCTGGGAAACTTCATGTGCGAGTGAAGCTGCTGAGGAGGAGGGCTTATCCGGACTAGAACATCCATCCATAGGGAGACCAGAGAGGCTTGTGGGGGTGACCTCCGAGTGTGGAGATGTGTTAGATGTCATTTTTTGTTGTCTTTGAGGAAGGCGGTTCCTCGCAGAAGACTCTCTCTATTGGTGTTCTTGAGTTTTGAGCAAGTTCTTGTGGTTCTTATGTATTGCTGTAGATGAACGTGTGGTCCTACTTGGTGTTTGTTTATGTATGAATCTGTCCATGCTCTCCCAGCACCCCGAGTGGACCACTGAGAGATGTGTGAGACTGCGATACAGGGTCAGTCCCCAGAGGGGAGAACGTCAACAACCCTTGGTGTGATCTTTGAATTAGGAGCAGCGCATACTACTTGTCCTCTTCATTCAACGCATGCCTCTCAAATGTTAGTTATGCCTATAGTAATTTAAATTTACATTGGCGTTTACCCCTGGGCCACCCTGGGAGTTCCAATGAGATAAATTAAATAGTTTCTTTAACCCAAAGCCTATAGGGCCCTCCTGGATTTAAAGGGAATGTGTAATCTAAAATGACTTATTGTTTAACTCACATTTTTATGTTCAACACATTTTTTTTATGAATTTTTTTTTTTTTTTTTTTATTTTCCAAAATTTTCCAAATCAATATTTTTTAATAATTCTTAAGTCCTGCAGTTTTTACTTTAGCCTAATAATAGTCTGACACTTCCTGTTCTTCACAGAAAGATTCTCAGTTGTCTGCTCATTATCAGCACAAAGAAGGTCAAACTGAAAGGAGACACCAGTGTGAATAGATAACACAGGATCCACCAGTCACAAGAGGACATAGTCACAGTTCACCCTTTCACCTCCCTGTACCCTGACTTCTTCCTAAGTCACAGAGAGTGAATAGAAAACTCTCCTATAGAAGTGAATGGGACTGAGTCAGTCTTAAGTCTCCTATGTGCATGAAGCTACTGTAAAGCATCTCTCTGACTGCTGTTAAAGCAGTGCAAACAAGACCTAGTGGCCAAAGTGAAAAATGCAAGACTTAAAAATTATTAAAAAATATTGAATATTGAAAGTGATATGAAAAATGTAAACAAAAAAAAAAATTACTAAAAAAATGTGTTTAACATAGAAATGGGACTTAAACAATGACTAATTTTTTATGACACATTCTCTTTAAGTAAAACCAGACTGCTCTAGCATTTTCACGATTTCAAGCAGTTCAGTAGTATATTGAGAACACTGTATTTATAGAAGTAGGTGATCTACCAGCTGCGTGTCCGTTTGTAATTAAGATAGAGGATTAAGTATGGCTAGAGGTCACCCCCCCTTTCGATCACATAGCCCCTACAAAACCTCAGAGACAGCAGAGATCCTCCTTATACGGCAATACTGCCACTTGTCAGGTGCTTTTTTACTATTGTGTGACGGTTAAGACACCCCCGAGATGAGGGTAGAATGGGGTTTTGGGAGGTAATGGAAACTGTGTGCTTCTCCACAGGTTTTTCAGAGTGATGCTTGCTACTTTCCTTTATAAACCTGACTAGGTGGAGTGTTGCTTCAAACCCAGTGGTTTGAAAGCTAATATGCAGTGATGTCTTCAATGTGAAACAGTTATTCAAATGCTGTTACTAATGTCCTTTTATAGGCAGAAAGGTGAGCAAGTGTTCTTGAGTCTGCTTTCTATGTAGGTGCACTAAAGATGCGCAGTGCAATGCAGACTTTGCAACGTGTTGCAGTTCAGTAGCCTATGTGGGCATGAAAAGGGCTAGCTGTGTTCTATCTCCGCGTATCACGTATGTAAAGCATAGTTGCTAAGCCTCCCAGTTTGGACGGGTCACTCCCGCTAATGGGGGCCATGTCCGGCTCCCCTGCTTGGGTTGCTCAACCTCCCGCAGCTGAAAAGCTGCTGGAGGTTATATGTGTAAGGAGGCATCAGGGTAACGTCTCTTGACGCTACCCTGAAGCCACCATCTTTGGCCGCGGCCCGGCAATGCTCTCGTAGCTTCACAGGAAGCTACTTGAGAGCAGGGAGCACAACTGGGAAGGGGCGGAGCTTAGTGGGACCTCAAGGCTCCACCCCCTCTCTTGAGCAGAGCAAAGTGAGGAGCCAGCAGCAAGACAGGTGAGTGTGCTCAGGGGAGGTGGGTGGCAGTGTATGATTGAAGGGATGTGCATGCTTCAGTGTGTGTGCAGGGGAGGTGGGTGGCAGAGTGTGTGTGAGGGGAGGGGTGTGCATGCTTCAGTGTGTGTGCAGGGGAGGTGGGTGGCAGAGTGTGTGTGAGGGGAGAGGTGTGTGCAGTGGCTGAGTGTGTGTGCAGAGTATGGGTGTGTGTGCTTCAGTGTGTGTGTGCAGGGGATGGGTGTGCATGCTTCAGTGTGTGTGCAGGGGAGGGTGGTGGCAGAATGTGTGTGAGGGGAGAGGTGTGTGCAGTGGCCGAGTGTGTGTGGGGGGTTTGGGTGTGTGTGCTTCAGTGTGTGTGTGTGTGGGATGGGTGTGTGTGCTTCAGTGTGTGTGTGCTTCAGTGTGTGTGCGGGGGATGGGTGTGTGTGCTTCAGTGTGTGTGCGGGGGATGGGTGTGTGTGCTTCAGTGTGTGTGCGGGGGATGGGTGTGTGTGCTTCAGTGTGTGTGCGGGGGATGGGTGTGTGTGCTTCAGTGTGTGTGCGGGGGATGGGTGTGCGTGTTTCAGTGTGCGTGCAAGGGGTGTGTGTGTATTTCAGTGCGCATACGAGGAGTGTGTGTGTATTTCAGCGTGCGTGCGAGGGGTGTGTGTGTATTTCAGTGTGCGTGTGAGGGATGTGTGTATTTCAGTGTGTGTGTGATGGGTGTGTGTGTATTTCAGTGTGCGTGTGAGGGGTGTGTGTATTTCAGTGTGCGTGCGAGGGGTGTGTGTGTATTTTAGTGTGCCTGTCGGGGGGCTTAGTGGGACAGAAAAGCATGAAGTCAATCAGCGACCGGCGGGCTTCTGTGACGTCACAGCCCTATAAATACGGACGCCATCTTAAATCCTCACACTTCTCACTGTGTGTCCTGTCATAAGCATCCTGTATTGCACTTATTGTAAAACAAACTCGTTTTATCAGTGACTGGGAGGAAAGACCATCACAAGTGTGTGTCATTTGCACACTTGTTATTTAACCAGCATTATTATTATGTTTTAGTTTGTGGGGTATTCTCCCTTAAGTCCAGGGTGGGTGTACTTCTGTCCCATATATGCCTCAATTACATCTGGTAGTTCTGTAGGGTATTTAATACCCAAGGCTGTGGGTTAATTTGCACTTAAATACAGGGTATCTTTTTTTATTTTGTCTCATATACGCCTAATTAACATCTGTTTTTTCTGTAGGGTATTTCATACCTAAGGCTTAATTTAATCTATTGATTGTGGGGTAATTTGGACTAAAATACAGGCTGTCTGTACTTTTTGGTCACATATACGCCTAAATTACATCTGGTTTTTCTGTGCGATATTTCATATACAAGGCTTAATTTAACTTCTTGATTGTGGGGTAATTTGGACTAAAATACAGGGTGTCTTTATTTTTTGGTCCCATATACTGTACGCCTAATTTACATCTGTTTTTTCTGTACGATATTTCATACACAAGGCTTAATTTAACTTCTTGATTCACATATCACATATACGCCTAAATTACATCTGGTTTTTCTGTGCGATATTTCATACACAAGGCTTAATTTAACTTCTTGATTGTGGGGTAATTTGGACTAAAATACAGGGTGTCTGTATTTTTTGGTCCCATATACGCCTAATTTACATCTGTTTTTTCTGTACGATATTTCATACACAAGGCTTAATTTAACTTCTTGATTGTGGGGTAATTTGGACTAAAATACAGGGTGTCTGTATTTTTTGGTCCCATATACGCCTAATTTACATCTGGTTTTTTCTGTAGGGTCTTTCATATTTAATTTTCTGATCAAACAGTATGTCAGACAGAGAGGTGGCAGGTCCTTCACATGAGAGTGGCAGTGACACAAATGTTCCTGGAGCAGGCATAGATCGCAGCACAGTAAGGGGACGTCGAAGCAGGGGTGACTTGGTGAGGCCACAACTGCCGGTGTCATCTAGCGGCCATGTATTGACCAGCAACCCAAGGGTTCTTGATTGGTTGACTAGGTCATCCACTTCCTCCCAGATGACATCTGAAAACCCCAGCCAAGAGTCGGTGGGAATGTCAGACACAACCCTTAGTTGGCATGGCCTGGGAGTGGGTCAGCAGCCCTCACCTGTCCTCAACCCGCCTCTGTCCCGTTCGGTTCCCTCAGCCAGAGATCTACAATGTGGTCTGGGCTCGGCGACACTATACAGCGAGGACAAACTCTTTGAGGAGGACAGTCAGCAGCTACTGCGAAGAGGTGGGGCAGACATCCGCTGCTTCTTGCAGTAGGCGGGAACGTAGTGATGGGGAGAGTGGCATGGGAGGTTATGTTGCAAGCAGTCAGGCTCTGCATACTGAGGCCGTTGAGGAGAATAGCAATGACGGGCAAACACAAATAGATGACGATGTAGCCGATCGCACTTGGGAGTCGGGTGCAGCAAGGGCTTCCTCATCATCGTCGGGAGAAGAGGGGGTCAGCTTGCTTGTCAGGCAGCGGCACAGCCAGCAAGTCGGTAGTGTGGCCATGATTCAGCAGGGTGGCAGCAGTGTGAGGTCGGGAGCCAAACGATCATGGGGTTGAAAACCTGCTTTGCAGGTCCAAGAAAGTAGCGGCACAGTGGCTCAGCGAGGCAGCGGCGGTAGTAGTCACTTACTGCGGAGCACTGGCGGTAAAACCACCTACTCGGCGGTGTGGCAGTTTTTTTCAAAGACACCAGAGGAGCCGAACATGTGTATATGTAGAATCTGTGGGCAGAAAGTGAAACGTGGCCAGGGAGATAACGTTGGCACCACGGCCCTGCTTCAACACATGCAGCGTCACTATCCAGTGGCCTGGGAGAAACGTGCATCAGATGTGGTGGTCCACCCTGCTGCCACAGTAACAGCAGCAGCAGCCAGTGGCATGCATGCCATTTCAGCCAGTCAAGGCTCCACCACCTCTGCCGAAGGGAGCTATTTGTCGTTGCCATCATCTACTGGTCCAGATGCTCCTGCTGCTCGCCACTCATGGCGCCAGCAGTGATTCAACGAGGCGATTGCCAAGAGACAACAGTATGTGTCCGACCATCCTAAGGTGCAGAAGCTGACCGTGCTCCTTTCCAAGTTGTTGGTACTGCAGTCCCTCCCTTTCTAAGTGGTGGACTCTGCACCGTTCAGAGAACTAATGGCTTGTGCCGAGCCGAGGTGAAAAGTCCCAAACCATAATTTCATTTCCAAAAAGGCAGTACCAGCCCTGCACAAATATGTAGAACAGAAGGTGGGCCAGTCCTTGAGCCTATCGGTTTCTTCCAAGGTGCATGGCAGTGCAGACATGTGGAGCTGTAACTACGGTCAGGGACATTACATGTCCTTTACGGCCCACTGGGTGAATGTGCTTCCTGCCCAGCCACACCAACAACTTGGACAGGAGACGCCGCTTTCTCCTCCACGTTGTCAAATTGCTGCTCCTGCGCCAATGTCCGCCTCCTCCTCCACCACCACCTCAGCTTCCAGTCCTGCTCCATCATACCACATGTGCAGGGCACAGCGGTATCACGCAGTTCTACACCTGGTTTGCCTGGGTGAATTTGCTTCCTGCCCAGCCACACCAACAACTTGGACAGGAGACGCCGTTTTCTCCTCCACGTTGTCAAACTGCTGCTCCTGCGCCAATGTCCGCCGCCTCCACCACCACCACCTCAGCCTCCAGTTCTGCTCTATCATACTACATGTGCAGGGCACAGTGGTGTCACGCAGTTCTACACCTGGTTTGCCTGGACGAACGAAGTAACACATGGGAGGAACTGCTCCACCTCATGCAACAAGAAATCGATGTGTGGCTTTCTCCGCGGCAACTGCAAATCGGAACCATGGTGACAGACAATGGAAGGAACATGGTGTCCGCGCTGCACCAAGGAGGGATGACCCATGCGCCCTGCATGGCGCACGTGTTCAATCTGGTTGTCAAAAGGTTCCTGAAGTCTTCCACCCATCTGCAAGACATTCTAAAAATGGCCAGGAAACTGTGCATGCACTTCATCCATTCCTACAAAGCCAAGCACACCCTCCTTGAGTTGCAGCGGCAGAACGGCCTCCCCCAACATAGGCTGATATGCGATGTTTCCACCTGTTGGAATTCCAGCCTCCATATGTTAGACCGACTGTATGAACAGAGAAAGGCCATTAACGATTTTTTGATGATCCAAGCAGACAGGAGTACTCCCCTGTGTAATTTTGATGTCAGCCAGTGGCAGCTCATGCGTGACACCTGCCGTTTGCTCAGGCCCTTTGAGGAGGCCACGTTATTTGTCAGTCGCCACAACGACGGGATGAATAACGTCATTCCTCTGCTTCATGTCCTGGAACAGATTCTGCAAAATCTGTCTGGTCATGGTACTTGAGATGTGGCGACTACATCTCATGGCGACGTGAGTCTGGTGTGGGCTGAACTGGAGGAGGAGGACATTGGAGCACAAGCAGTGTCTGGCGAAATTAGTGTTTTTTCTACTCTGGTGACAGGAGAAGAGGAGCAGGAGCATCTGGAGGAGGTAGAGGGAGATGAGGAAGACGAGGCAGATGACTCAGACACACTGTGGCAGTATACAGTGGAGATGGAGGCAGGGAGTCCCTCAGAGTCACTTGTGCAGATGGCCTGCAGCATGCTGATTTGTCTGGCTAGTGACAGCCGAATAGTCAACATCCGGCAGAGGGATGACTTTTGGCTCTCCACCCTCTTGGACCCTCGCTACCGATCCAAAATTGGTGCCTTTTTTCCACCTGCCGAGAGGGAGGAGAAACTGGCGTACTATAGAGAAATCCTCTATAGAAATCACCACATTACCGTCTTACATAGGGGACACCTCTGATCTCCTTCGTAGATTGGATGGCATCTCCGGCAATGAGGAAACTCTATTGGTGTCCATAGATGTGGAGAGTCTGTATAGTAATATCCCACATGACGTAGGAGTTCAAGCAGTAGAATATTTCCTCTCTTCAAGGAGTATAGAGTTTCAAGCGCATAATGACTTTGTGGTTAAGCTATTGGACTTTGTATTAAGACACAACTATTTCGTGTTTGGAACTAAGACCTTCCACCAGCTCAGGGACACTACAATTTGGAGCCCTTGCGCTCCCACTTATGCAAATATGTTCCTGGGCTGGTGGAAGGTCATAGATGATATTCTCATCCTCTGGGAGGGTACTAGGTGTTCCTTTGAGACCTTTGTGGCACATTTGAACATCAATGACATTGGAATTCATTTTATGTTTGAGGTCCAGGAAAGATGTCTGCCATTTTTGGACATATTAATCACAAAGGATATAAGTGGAAACATCCAAACAGACGTACAGGAATCCCACAGCAACCAACAGTTTACTCTATTGGGATAGCCATCATCCCTTATCATGTAAAAGAGGCATACCAAAAGGTCAGTTTTTGTGAGTGAGAAGGAATTGTTCGGAAGAAAGAGACAATCACGTATATTACGAAATAGGTTCCTTAACCGAGGATATACTCAAAAAGTCCTAGATTCCCCATATCATCATATGTTAAACCGGAATCGGACTTCTTTACTTCAAACTAAACCTCGGAATGATATAGTTGAAGAAGAAGCATGTATTGTGGCGGCCTTTGATAAGAGGAATCAAGAGGTTACTCAAATTCTCCAAAAATATTGGGGAATATTATGTTTAGATCAGGATCTGACAGGTTATCTTCCTCCCCATCCGCTTGTCACATACCGGAAAGGAAGAACAATTAAAGATAGACTGGTTCATAGCCATTATACACCATTATTTAATCAAGGAAATACTTGGCTAGAAAGAAGCCCAATCGGTATGTACAAATGTGGACAGGGATGTGTAGCACCGTATGTTCAACAGGGAAAAATGTTTAGGAGTGCCTCCAATAACAAACAATTTTACATCCAGGATTTTGCTAATTGCAAAACGGAAGGTGTAGTGTATATGTGAACTTGTTCCTGCCCACTCAACTACTTAGGTAAAACTAAAAGAGCCTTTAGAAGAAGAGTGGGAAAACATATTGGAGACATACGAAACAAAAGAGACACCCCAATAACCCAACATACTTTGGAACATCATAAAGGAGATTTTGAGTCATTACATTTTATGGCTATAAAAGTTGTCAGACCATCTCATAGAGGTGGAGATTGGAACAACAGAATCCTATGTAAAGAGACTCAGTGGATTCATAGGATGGAATCGATCCACCCTAGAGGCCTTAATGAATCATTAAACTTTGGCTGTTTCATCTAACATCTAGAATAGCATGTGCTTTTAATCAGCTTGCATTGTGATGATTGAAATTGGGAACAGTTCACATATTGAGTTAACTGGTCTTTGAGAAATATATGCTAGATCGATAAGGATATTATATCCTCTGTATGCTCTAAGTGGATTATCTAAATTCAACTGGAGACAGTGGATGTTAAATTTATTTATTTTTATTTAGTTTATTTATTTATTTATTTATTTATTCATTCAGTGTAACCCCAAGTTAGTATCACATGCCAGTTCAGTTATTATTTTTTATTGGTAAAATAGCGGACAAATATCACTCCAGGCTTTAGTGAATTACAGTATGGAAAGTGTGGTTTTAACCATGTATGTATATTACTAGCGGTGGTGGCCTGGAGCGGAGGAGACTGATGGTTCAGCCTGGGTTGCTATCCGGCATAAGGTAATTATTCTGAGTCCACGGTCAGGCACGGAGTGTTTTCTGCCATTGGCGTGCATTTGGACACTCGCATCCCAGTAGTCGGAACGCCCAATACGGGGGTGCGCAGTGGTAACATAGGAACGGGATATAGTGGACCCTGTAGCTGTGCGTTTAATATTTGCCACTGTACACTTCCGGCAGGTCATATCCGCAAATGCGCACTCCCACGGCCGGGACGCCGACATGCGGGGAACGCATCATAACAGCCCGGGAACAGGCAATGCGCATATTAACATCTTATACACAGGTATGTGATACGTTAAAAGTATTGATTAATACATCATAGAGGTTGCATGGGATATAAAAAGGAGATGAAGAAACATTATACCGCCTCCTACATATCTTGGGTGCCAACACACCAGTATGTTCCTGTGAGTAGGCATCATCCTTCAAGTCTCACAGGACTAAGCTAAGTATCTATTTACTCATCACTATGTTCTAATAAGTTTTATCATCTAGTGCTATACATGTTTTGATTCCGCAACAGTTACATTATAATCCCCTGATGAACCCTATTTCTTAGGGAGAAACACGCCGGGAGTGCTGGAGACATATTTAGCATTTTTTGGAGTGCTGGAGACATACTTAGCATTTTTGGGAGTGCTAGAGACATATTTAGCATTTTTGTATGTATATAGTGACCTCATCTGCCGTATATAGCGGAGCCGCCCTTATCAGGGCGATGACCCCGCTGAGTGATGGGGTCATTTAGTGATATGTTGGTAATTACATAGGGGCACATACTGACATTTTAAATAGATTAAATAAAAGTTATTTTTTTTAACAGGGAAGTTTATTTTGCAGTGATAAGGTCGGTTTACATTCCCTGTCTGTATCTTATATGGTGATTTTTTAGAGAAATCCTATGTAGTCAGTTGGCTGCTGCCTATTTGCGCCATCGTCCATCCTCTGGCAGGTCTGACCGGGGGGTTCCTCATCGCTCAGGTATCACTACCACGGCTGCTGTGGGAAGGTGGGAGGGCAGGAGCAGTAGCTGCTCCATCAGCAGCAGCCTAAGTCTGGAGTCGTTGATGAGCAGCTTCCTTCACCCGCCTAGTTAGGAGAGTACTCAGCAGCAGCAGGACCTGGAGCAGACCCTGAACCAGCAGGTGGTGGACTACTTGGACAGCACTCAGCCACCCCAGGTAGAAGATCCGCTGGACTACTGGGCAGCCAAACTGGATGCGTGGCTGCAACTTGCAGAGTTTGCACTGGAGAAGCTGTCCTGCCCGGCCAGTAGTGGGGCATCAGAGTGGGTGTTCAGTTTGGTGGGTGCCATCTTTACCCCAAGGAAAACCCGCTTGTCCACCCAAAATGTGGAGAGACTTACCTTTGTCAAGATGAATCTGGCGTGGATCGGCCAGGATTTCCACACACCTAGGCCTTATACATCAGATTAGATCAGCCGTGAAGCCTCACCAAAACTTTAAGAAATGAGTCTGGATTCTTCTGGCTACCTGCCTCAGCTACTATTCTGATGCTGCCACCCGCCTGATGCCACACATCTGTTGCCAACTGCTCCATCTGCCACCCACCATCTTTATCAGGGACTGCTATTGCCACCCGCCTCCACACTCTATCATTGTGCCACTTTGTGGCCTACTCATGTTGCTGCCACCTTCTCAACCTGTCATTTGCCACTCTGTGGTCTAGTGATGTTGCTGCAACCTCCACACTCTCTCTGTCATTGTACCACTCTGTGGCCTACTGATGTTGCTGCCACCTCCACACTCTGTCATGGTGCCACTCTGTGCCACATTGCTGTCACCCACATACTGTGTGATTGTGCCACTCTGTGGCCTACTGATGTTGTTGCCACCTTCTCAACCTGTCATTTGCCACTCTGTGGGCTAGTGATGTTGCTGCCACCTTCTCAACCTGTCATTCTGCCACTCTGTGGCCTAGTGATGTTGCTGCTACCTTCTCAACCTGTCATTTTTCCACTCTGTGGGCTAGTGATGCTGCTGTCACCTTCTCAACCTGTCATTCTGCCACTCTGTGGCCTAGTGATGTTGCTGCCACCTCCATACTGTGTGATTATGCCACTCTGTGGTCTAGTGATGTTGCTGCCAACTGACCACGGTATCACTGAAACACCCTTTGGTTTCCTAATGCTGTTTCCACACTCCACCACTCTATGATGTTGCCACTATGTTTGGTTTTCCCCTTCTTTTAATCTGTCAGAATGAATGAAAAGGATCAGGATTGCCTGGTGATTAGCTTGCCAAAAGCAGGAGTGGATACAGAACACAGAAGACATGCAAATAGCCCATTAACTGGTCATCTCTGTTTTGGATCAACTCCTGTTTGTTTTTGGCTTTAGCAATACTGATGGATTATTGACCGATTGAAAGCAGACACTGACGGATGAAAGGAACAACATGCTCAGTGACGTCAACGCAAAATTACTGCCGACACCCTCTCCACTCTTTTGGGGGGGCTCTACATGTATCAGCGTTTAACAGAACAGGTTCTTTCATAATCTGTGGAATCATCTGATATAAAAGGAGTACGCTCTTTGACGCTATTGTAAGATCTTGGCCCCTTAGCTCGGTTCTTTCCAGCAGGCGCTGACATTACCTTGTCAGGCTGCTTTCCCACTTCAGTTATTTGGTCAGTTTTGCCCCTGTAACTGCCCAGAGAAGTGAAACTTGCCCATCTCTAACCTCCACCTATCACCCCATAACCTCACCAACTATTACCCCATAGTCCCCTCACTTCCACCTATCACTCCACCTATCGCCCCATAACCTTTCCACCTACAACTATCATCCCATAAGCTCCCCACCTATCACCCCATGTCGTTTGTACAGAGGTGGCTGCAGGAAGTGCTGAAAAAAAATAGAATTCTATGGTGTTTGTGTGGTAAATTTTGCAGGGATGAGTCATGGTCGGAAGAAGTCATCGTGGCGGTCTGGACAGGATGGGCAAGAAAAGAGAAAGATAATTCCAGTCACAGGAGACGTGTCCAGTGAGTCCCTACATATTACTGCAGTGTAATCACTTAAATGTCTGCCGAGCCTGTGCACACTGGTATAAACCACTGTATAATCACTGTATGGTGGAAATATTGATTGTAATGTAGTGGTTTAGGTTCAGGCACAGTTTGGTGGTATCTCCCAGCTCCCCTGGCTGCTAAATAGGCTATCCAACAGTCCAGGAAAGCTTTTTGACCCCAAAACCCTAATTTAGCTTTCATCCAGAGGCGTAACACAGTTAGGTGGCGTAGGTGTGGCTTTTTCAAAGGAGGCGTGGTTATCCAACAAGAGGGGCGTGACCATGTACATTTTTGCCACACGCACCTTACCTTCAAATCTCCCACTTTCCTACTTTCAAAAGTTGGCAATTATGCCGTAAAGTGAAGGGACAAGGGTTAGCTCTTTGCAGGGTTGAGGCAGAATCACTTTCCCCCAACTGTGCCCGCCACTGACTGGTGAGTCAATTCTCTGTCCTGAGAACCGGCTAGTCCCTTCTGTGGTCTAGAGTACATACCCTATGACTGTGCAGCGACCATCCACCACAGCCCACCACCCACCATTACGACCACCTCACCGCCAAGCAGGTCCGAATGTTCTGATGACCTTTTGTCTCGGGTACTGGTGTGCTGACTCTTTGTCTGCCGCTTGTGGATGGTTTGGTAGCCGCTGACTTCTTCCTCCCAACAGGACTCCACAGACCCTGATCCCGACGCAGCCGTCCGCTCTCCAGCGCTTGGGTGTGGGGGTGGCTGTTTCTTGTTGCCATGCGCCCCAGGGATCCGCAATTACAGCTCTGGGTGGTGGCACTTCGCGTGTGCATGGCCCAGGAGTGGCGTTTACTCTGACGGAGGCTCGGGGGCCTAATTCTTCTGCAGGCCCTGAGGCAAGATGGTGGCGCCTGCCACACTGCTGATGGCTTCTGGTGGGAAATCGACTGCTGCTCTCCCTGATCCTCCCGGGCCTCGGGGATAACTCTCAGCAATCCAGTAGGGACGTCCCAGCAAGGTTTGCTCCGATAGTGGGGAGCTAGCTTTTTTAGTGAAGGGCTCCACAGCCTGTGAGGGCTGCTCCGGTCTCGCTCGCTGCAGTCTGGGCCTCAGTCACCAGTGCAGCAAACCTCTCTGCTTTCGGGCTCTGGGACGCAGATCTCGGCATCTCCTTGCTCCGATGCAGTCCCCCAATCTCCACTGACGTTCTGCAGCAAGTTCAGTGCAGGATGTCTCTGATTTTAATGGAAATACACTCGTAGGAGCAGGAGCTGTGTTAAAAGTCGGCCGCAATCAGCGCCCGCCCCCGGAAGTCCTGGCTTATATCTGTCCCAAATTTTTAAGGACCCTTGCAATGTCCCGGTCTACTTCACTGTCATCCTTAGTATATGAGTCCTGCTGACTTACTTGTCTTGGCTGTTTGGCTGCTTGCTCTGCTCTCAGGTCTTTGACATTTTAGGATTTCTGATTTACCTTGGCAGTTGTTGATGTCAGCAGGACATGATATGATCTTTTTCAAGTGTTAAGAAGTGTGGCCATACACAATATTTCCTAATGTGGGCCTAGGGGGAATAATAGTGCAGATGATAAGTAGGGTTTTATTATTATTGTCACAAAGCCTCTGCATCTCCTCTTCTTCTAGACAGTTAAGCGCAGGCTTGAACTGGCCCATAGGGGAGTAGAGGAGACTCCCAGTGGCATAAGCGTAACTTTGGTTCAAAAAGTGGGGGGACCAATTTCCCATCCTCTTTCCTTCCTCCCTTTCCATTTCCATGCAGCGAAGCGGTCCCTCTAAGCCAGTAAGTCTGAATGGAGCCCGTACTCCAAACACTTTTAGTGCAATCTATAAGGTTATGAGTTGCTCTAGTGATACTAAGTTTTACGATTCCCTACATGGTTAAAACTGTAATAGTTAAGTAGAAATTCAATACAAGTGAACGTCAGACACATATTTAGATTTACTTATTATAGGTGCCGCAACATTCTATGGTGATTCTAATATATAGTATATCAAATTATACACATCTGTGCTATTTTTACATCACTGATAGTAAGTATTTTGTTGTCACTGTTGCTGACTTAATACTACAGTTTGATAATTACTGAAGTTCAGGGCCGGATTGGGACTGAAAAGCAGCCCTGGCAATTATGCCGAACCAGCCCACCTACAATATTCCCCCCTCTACATGGAAATAAAAAACGTTGAGCAATGCAGAATGAGAAACATAAAAGAACCCAATCTCACCGTACCCCTAGGAATCACTTATCGTATATACTCAAGTATAAGCCGAGTTTTTCAGCACAAAAATGTGCTGAAAAATTCATCCTTAGCTTATACTCGAGTCACTGTCGGCGCTGCCATGGCCCGGATGCAAGCAGGGATACTCCAGCTGTAATCCTTTAAGAGCACATATAGCAGAATCCCGAGTCAGCTGACAGCATCCAGATGCTGCCGTGACCCGGGCGCTGTCGGAGATCTCTTCACCTGTATGTGACTCCTCTGGGAGTGCATACAGGTGAAGATACCACTGCAGAGCAGAGAGCGAGTCTGCGGCCGTCCAGAGTTCCGGCACAGGCGGCGTGAGCATCATTATGCTGCCTGATGACATCACGCCCCCTGTGCCGGCAAGAAGACAGGGAGCCCAGGAGTCGGAGCAGCAAGGGAGGAATTTTTTTTTTTAAACCCTGCCTATAACCTGCCTATGGGGGATATTTACCTGCCTATAACCTGACTATGGGGACATATACCTGCCTATACATGGCTATAACCTGCCTATGGGGGACATATACCTGCCTATACCTGCCTATGAAGGACATATACCTGGCTATATATGCCTATATCTGCCTATAACTTTCCTATGGGGGACATATACCTGCCTATGGGGGACATATACGTGCCTATACATGCCTATACCTCCCTAAAACCTGTCTATTGGGGACATATACATGTCTATACCTGTCTATGGGGGATATATACCTGCCTATACATGCCTTTAGCTGCCTAAGGGGGACATATACCTGCCTATACTTGCCTTAACATGCCTATAATCTGCCTATGGGGAACATATACCTGCCTATACATGTACGTGCCTATACATGGCTATACCTGCCTATAACCTGCCTATGGAGACATATACCTGCCTATACATGCCTATAACCTGCCTATGGGGGACATATACGTGCCTATACATGCCTATACCTGCCTATAACCTACCTATGGGGGACAGATGCATGCCTATACCTACCTATAGGGGACATATAACTGCCTATACCTGCCTATGGTGGACATATACGTGCCTATAACCTGCCTAAGGGGGACATATACCTTCCTATGGGACATTAAACAGTCTATGGGGGACATTAAACTGCCTATACCGACCTATAAGGGGCATATACCTGCTTATACCTGCCTATGGGGGACATTAAACTGCCTATACCGGCCTATGGGGGGCATATACCTACCTATACTTGCCTATGGGGGACATTAAACTGCCTATACCTGCCTATGTAATTTTATTGGTGTCCATTTCTATTTTTGAAATTTACCAGTAGCCACTGCATTTTTGAACCCTAGGCTTTTACTCGAGTCAATAAGTTTTCTCAGTTTTTTGTGGCAAAAGTAGGTGCCTCGGCTTATATTCGGGTTGGCTTATACTCGAGTATATACGGTATGTCACATACTGTACCCCAAAACTTATTTTATTGCATACCATACACCACAAATGACATCACTCACTGCACCCCAGAAATTATTTATATTACACATGGTAGCCACAGAAATTACATTATTAACTGCACCTTAGAAATGAATTGCACATTGTACTCAAGAAATAATATAATTCACTGTGCCCAAAAATTTATTATATAATATAGATACATATATTGAAAACAGACACACTAGACACTTAGGGTGAGTTCACGTGATGTTCTGTGGCACTGACAGTGTCATTTGTTGGAAATTTGGCGCTTGCAAATGCAGAATTCCAAAGAGCAAACGACCCAGACTGACCGAGATGAAAATACTCAAGTAAAATCAGTGTCATCTAAACGACGTCACTGATTTTACATAGGGTATAATGTAAATCAGTTTCCTGTCTGATTGGACACCCGTTCTGAGGCAGATCTAGCACTGAATCCGCCCCAGAATCAGCATTCATATCTTCCATATAGTGTAGTGATTAAGGTATGTCCACACGGCACATAGTAGAGTGTACTGTGCGCACTGCTATATACCGGGTATTTTAGAAGTACACCCTGACCAGTCTGTACTTCTAAAATGCTTTGGAGTCGGCCCCATTCACTTTCATTTTTCCTGGAGCGTATGTTCTTTCTCCCGGTGCGCAGTACATGTCTGGGAAAACGGAAGTTAATCGTCACTCAATGAGAGCTATGAATTACTGTAGTTACAGTCCATACTTCGGGGCATCTTGCAGCACAGTTATGCCCTGAAGTATGGACCACAAAGATGCTGTGTGAACATATCCTTATGCGCACACTGGATACATGTGAACACACATACATTATATATATATATGGATACTGCTAATCCACTGTGACATTTGGGTAAAGGTGTAATGTTTGGTGATTAGAGACTAGTTGATGATCAAAAACATAAACTGATAAGTGTATACCATTAATTATTATTATTATTATTATTATTATTATTATTATTATTATTATTATTATTTTAGAGCGCCATTGATTCCAGGGTGCTGTACATTCAAGAGGGTTACAAAGATAACATAAGTCAAACAAATTCAATGCTGACAGTATGTGACAATCAACTGGCACAGAGGGAAAGAGAACCCTGCCTGTGAAGGCTTACAATCTACAAGGAAGGGGAAAAGAGACAGAAAGTGGGGGCAGACATGTTTGTGGGGGTGTGTAGTGACAGCAGGGGTACTATAGTTTATAGGCTATCCTGAAAAGATGGGTTTTCAGGTTGCTTTTGAAGCTGATGAAAGTGGAAGAAAGTCTGATGTGTTGGGGAAGTGAGTTCCAGAGTGGGGGGGAAGCATGAGGGAAATCTTGGAGATGGTTATGTGAGGAGCTGATAAGGGGAGAGCAGAGAAGAAGGTCCTGAGAGGAGCGGACATTGCATGAGGGGGAGTATCTGGAGATTAAGTCAGAAATGTATGGAGGGGAGAGGCTATGGAGAGCCTTGTAGGTCATGGTTAGCAACTTAAAGGGAATTTGCTGGGCAATGGGAAGCCAGTGAAGGGATTGGCAGAGGGGAGAGACAGGGGAGTAGCGTGGAGTGAGATGGATAAGACAGGCAGCAGAGTTGAGGATGGGTTGAAGGGGAGCAAGAGGGGTAGACGGGAGGCCACAGAGAAGGATGTTGCAGTAGTCTTGGCGGGAGATGACGAGGGCATGGACCAGCATTTTTGTATTATCAGGGTTGAGGAATGAGCGGATTCATGAAATATTTTTCAGGTGGAGGCGGCAGGCAGAGGTGAGCGTTTGGATGTGTGGTTTGTAGGACAAAGCGGAGTCAAGGGTTATCCCAAGGCAGCGGACTTGCGGGACTGGTGGGAGTGTGGAACCGTTGACTGTAATAGAGAGATCAGATGGAGGGATGGAGTGGGACGGTGGGAAGATGATGAATTCAGTTTTCTCTACATTAAGGGCGACATGTATGAATTTCGCCGCGTCGGAGCGCACGTTTTCACCCGATTTTTAGTGAAAGCTGCGCCTCATGTATGTCGGCGCCCGAGGTGCGTTCATACATGCGGTGTAAAGTCCACCGCGCCTCGCCAGCAGGTGAGGCACAGTGCGGGACTTAGGCGCAGTGTGGGACTGCGCCTAAGATTCGTCGCCCGAGGAGGTGCGCTCATACATGCGGTGAAAACTCCACCGAGCCGCGCAGTGTATTCCGTTTTGAGACAGGCTGGAAATCAGTGAGAAATCATCAAACATGTTAGTGAAGAGCAAAAAGAGTTGTCTTTCAAATGAATGAATTAATAAAGTGAAAAATCAAAGCAGTCTAAAAACGATTAAATGTATTGAAAAAGTTGATAATTTAAAATTAAAGGGAAAATATATAAGATCGCTCAATAAAATCAATCTCGGCTCTCAGCTCCGTGAGGCATGAGTATAAAACAAAAAAAATTGTTTTTATTAGGTGTAAACCATTCTCTGAAAAAGAGCTGAAACCTTCGAATAAACTACATAAATTAAATCACTTTCCAAAAATCACGAATGCCGCACCATCAGTAATGCGGATCTGGGACATTGCCAGGACAGACAGTTATTCAAATTCTGTAAGCTCTTCTCACTGGTCTGCAGAAACCAGCCATTCTAACCTATGGAGAAATATTGACCAATCAAATTCAAAAGCGGGTGTCATGGGGGCTGGCGCAGGCGCCGCTGCCCCCGTGGCCGCCCCCCTACCCACAGGGGGTCTGGTGCGGGTGCCGCAGCTGCCCACGACCAGCCCCCTGCTGCCCGGGTGCCGGCTCATGCTCCTGTGTACGCTGAGCCTGCCCGTCCCAGCCGCCGCGCGCATACCCGCTCCCTAGGGTGCACGCGAAATGGCTGGTCTGGATTTAAAGGGCCAGTGTCCCGGTAATTGGTCTATTGCCGGGCGCTGGTCCTATATAAGGAATATGCCCCCAACACTCTCTGCCAGTTCGTTGGTGTGCGTTAGCAAGTCTTTAGAGTGTTAGAAGTCCTGTCTGATAACACGAGTACCAGTCCGTTCCGCTACGTTTCCTGACCTTGCCTGTTTGCCGCCTGCCCTGACCGTCTGCCTGTCTCTGACCACGAACCTCTGCCGCCTGCCCTGACCTCCTGCCTGTCCCCGACTACGCCTCTGGATTACGATTCTGTACCATGCACTTCCCCGGCCACCATCGCAAGCAAGTCACGTCAGGGGTAGTGACCTGGTAGCCTCACGCTGCAGCAAGTCCATCCCGCTTTGCGACGGGCTCTGGTGAATACGGGGGCTACTTAGACTCCGCTCCCTGACGTGGCTTAACTGTCATCGCTTGCGGTGGTCCAGCGAATCCACCAAACCCATACAGCGGGACAATTCAAAATAGTGTAAAAATGCAGAAAAGAGCTGATTGGTTGAGTTAGCGGGGGCTTGACAATCCTGGCCAATCAGAATAGGAGCGACAGGGACCCATTATAACCTATGGAGAAGTATTGACCAATCAAAAGCAAAGGCGGGACTGTTCAAAATACAGTAAAAATGCAGAAAAGAGCTGATTGATTGAGCTATTGGGGGCTTGGCAATCCCTGCCAATCAGAGCGCGAGCTACTTTGTCCCATTGTAGTCTATGGAGAGATGGAGGCAATTAAATCGCGGCTCTCAGCTCCGTGCGGCATGGAGTATGATTAAAAAAATCTTTTTTATTAGGTGTAAAATATTATGTGAAAAAGAGCTGGAACCTTGTAAAAACATACATCAATCAAATCCCTAACAATGCGTTTTTCGCTGTGCCCGGCGCAACATCAGGAATTGCGATATAACAAATTGCTGGGAAATACAGTAATTCAAACATTTTACGCGTTTCTCATGGGTCGGCAAAAACCAACCAATCAGAATAGGAGCGACAGTGACACATTATAACCTATGGAGGAGTATTGACCAATCAGAATAGGAGCGAAAGTGAACCATTATAAGCTATGGAGGAGTATTGACCAATCAAATGCAAAGGCGGGACAGTTCAATATGCAATAAAAAAGGCAGAAAAGAGCTGATTGGTTGAGCCCAGTCGGCAGATATAAATCCACAAATCATATGTAGTGTGTCTATTTTGAGTGGAGCAAGAAGGGCGCGATAGAAGGGCGTCCTAAAAGTTATTACTGTCTATGGGAAATATTCTAGTACTGTGATTGGTTGAGGGGAAGAGGGCTTGTCCTGCTTAGCCAATCAGCGGGTGAGCTACTTATCTCATAGAGTTCTATGGGGAAAAGAAATGCAGAGCGAGCTCTGTTTTTTTGATTGGCTAAGTTAAAAGAGGTGCAGTTATTTGGGCCAATGGGAGAGCGAGCGACGCTCTTATGGGTTTTCTAATGCAATCTATAATAAAACTGTACATGGCAGAAATAAAATGATAAGACTCATGAAGTTGTACCAATCTCTATATAAAATGATCAATAATATGGGGGTAACTAAAATAAAAAAATAAATATGAATTCAATGAGCTCATTTTTATTTCTTTATTTTCGTTAGCCAATGATCAATAATATGGGTGTAATGAAATTAAAGAAATAAATATGAATTTATATATTTATTTTTTTATTTTCGTTACCCCCATATTATTGATCATTTTATATAGAGATTGGTACAACTTCATGAGTCTTATCATTTGATTTCTGCCATGTACAGTTTTATTATAGATTGCATTAGAAATAGATATATTAGATACTAATAATTAGGTAGCATCTACTCCCAACCATTTAGTTTTTGGTATTTCTACGTCTATAATAAAGTGTATTGTATTGTAAACAGTATTTACATTTAGTGCATATACTATCATTACTACAGTAAACAAATACATCAAGTATACTGGTACCTTGCTTAACTTTTTATTAAGCAAGGCACCAGTATTATGTATATAAAACTCAAAGTAAATTTAAATATCTATTCACATTCATACAACTGATCTGACAGGTTACACAACACCTATAATTAGTAATGGGTCAATCAACATAACAAATGACATAGAGTAGTATCAAAGAAAGATCAACCCCCAGACAAAGCACACAGCGAAATGCGCGTTAGCATGCATGCCTTCTACCTATACCCTTATTTAGCATTGGCTGTTCTAACGTCAGGTATTTATATTTTTGATTTGGTATACACCATTCAATGTTTATACTTGGATTATAGCCTGATCCCTAATATATATGATTATGAGTGTTGGGTAATGTAAACACACCTTTTTGCGGTATTACTGGCACTATTTTAAATTTTGTTTTCTCTTTGGTTTGTTTTTCTATTGTTTTTGAGTAAAGATGTGAATAAAGATGTGATTTTTTTTATATTTTTATGTAGTGTATTTTTGGCTATAGGTGTTTATTAGTCTGACAGGTTCCAACACAGAAAAATTAGAAAGATAAGAATAAACCCGTAAAGGAAATCTATGGCGATAGTCAGTGGCAATAAAATTTGACCTGTGACATCTGCTGACATATATCCTTTAGTACATACTTTTGCTCCATACGATATCACTTTGAAGCATCTTCTTTTATAACTATGTTGTGCTATCTTTTTGGTATTTATTTTAGAAATGATTTACTGAATCCGTTATCTGGGTATTGCCATTTCAGATTTTTTAAGGAGCATATCCCTACATATACTGTTAGAACTCACTGTACAATGTCAGAATGTGCAGTGATACCGCCCCAACTGTTAACACGCAGTTGACAGGTTCAGTAATAAATTTCAAGCAGGAATTACAGAGGAATGGCATAGAGTTATAAGAGAAGATGCTTTATAATTGTTATTTCACTGTGAACACAAGTGTTTACTAAAACAGACTTATCAGAAATTACCACAGGTCCTTTTTAAAGGGGTTTTATCATTTCATTAAATGATCTTCAGAATAAGGGGACAGTGAAAACCAGCAACTTTGTAATTGAATGTCATTAGCAAAGCTGTCTTGTATTCACAGTATTCCTTATCTTGTGTTTTTGTTTACACTGATATCCAGTGCTGGTCGGATCCCTGCTGATCCCTCCTCCTTGCATTTCACTAGCTGAGAGCTCATTTACATTCTGTACAGCCCCCGGTCGTATTCACAGGAGAGAGCATTCCTGTGTCTTTCACTCAGAGTAAGGGACCAGCACATTTTCAGCCAGAAGAAACAGAATTACACTGAAGTGCTTACACAATCAGGAAACAGCAATATTTGTGTCGATCCCTGCCTGACTCAGAGTTAGGGGCCGCAGCATTTTCTCTCTCCACACATAGCAGAAATAGACTGCAGCAGATTCTAAAATAAGAAAACATAACAGTTTTTTCCCGGTGCTTAACTCTCCTGCATAGAAGGGAGATCTGTGCCCGTTCATAGAGCTGGATTCAACTGTAACACATCTCCAGCTATGAGAGGAGAAGAGATCAGTGCTGAATCTAGATTGAATGCAACCTGTGGTATGTATACAGCTCTTACAAAATAAGACTGATAGGGAGAGACACAGTGACATGTGGACTCAGGGGAGGGGGGGGGGATTTCGGGAGCCAGCAGTGAAGGGGGGATGATGTCACCCAGCTGGGAGGGGAAGAAACGCCCCTGCATTTCTAGATTTGAGAAGCTCAGAGCAGTATGAATCAGCCGAACTAAGGAAGTGATACATCCCCTTTAAGGAAGTGTCAATTGTATTTCATCTTTTTCTGTTGCTTGAACAATGTTGGTTTTTATTTGACATAATGAAAATGTCCTTTTTGATTACTAACATGGCTATTTTTCACACTTCTTGTACATTTTTTTTTTTAAATTCTAAATATCATCATTTTGAAATGCAGGGTTGGAATATTCTTTCGAATCTCCATTGGCCAGCTCGCTCTTTCTATAAACTGTAGTTCCAATAGGAGGCCACTGTTTGTCCTCTTCTAAGACTGCCCTTAATTTTTTATAATTGCTACCAGGTTTTAACTTGAGACATCTCTTCAAAACCCCCCAAAGAGCTCGGTTGTCCAAAATGAATTCCTAGTGGAAAAAAAGGAGAAAACATATGAATTTACTTTTTATAGCAGTATCCTATTTTAGCTGCCTACATAAACCCCTTCCCAACATTGGACATATGGGTACATCTAATTTGGAAAGGAGTTCCTGCAAATGGATAAACCCATACGTTCAATATATCGAGTGGGCTCACAAGCAAAGCTTGCGGGACACAGGGAACTAGTTATATATTACAGATGGGGCCCTGAAATGTTGGTTGGGCCTGGAGTTTACTCAGGTTGCAACTGATTAACCCCATAAATGCCAGGTTCATTGACAGTTAAACAATGCATAGCAGTACAGTTATGATCACTGAGTTTAGTCACCTATGGTGAAAAACAAAAAAATAAAAAAGTTAAGTCTCCTGTAATGCAACATGAAAAATAATGAAAAAAATATCTGTTGATTAAGGTCTTATATAGGCCCGCTACCAAGGGATATATAGTGTTGGGGTACATTCACATGACAGAGTAAAATTTATGGGTGGAATCCACGACAATTGTCCTATTGAAATCCGCATCAGCTGACACATTTTAATGAATATTTTCTACTAAAGTACATGCTTAGTGCATGTGAATTTAGACTTTACAGGTTTGCAGTCAGAAAAAGTGCAATTGGTTTTGGATGAGGATCCGCATTAAAATCCACATGAAATACACAAATAAATGTTTTGACTGCTTATTGCAAGAAGATTTTAGCCATTCCATTGAGATCAGTACAGTAGCAAATTTCCACATGTTTTCTGCATGGAATACAACCAAAGAATGAGCATGTTCAAAGTACTTTGGACTGCACATCAATTTTGAAAACCACACTCTGAAAATACGCATCATATGAACTACAATATATCACTATATATATATATATATATATATATATATTTATACTCTTAGTATATATATATATATATATACTATTATATATCATATATACAGCTCACCGGGGCCACTTTATTAGGTACAACCTGTTCCAACTGCTCGTTAACACTTATTTCTAATCATCAATCAACATGAGACGGCAACTCAAGTGGCATTTAGGCATGTAGGACATGATCAAGACATCTCATGCAGTTCAAAACGAGCATCAGTATGGGGAAAGGGAAAAGGTATTTTAGTGCCTTTGAAAGTGGCATGGTTGTTGGCTGCAGAAGGGCTGGTACTGAGTATTTCAGAAACTGCTGCTGATCTCCTGGGATTTTCACACACAAACCATCTCTGGGTTTACAGAGAATGGTCCGAAAATAAAAACAAACATCACGTGAGCGGCCAGTCCTGTGGGCGGCGCGAAATGCCCTCTGTTTGATTGCCAGAGGTCAAAGAGAATGGGCAAGACTGGTTTCGAGCTGATTACGAAAGGCAAACAGTGACTAAATAGGTCCACCCTTTAAACCAAGGTAGGAGAAGAAGAGCATCTCTGAACGCAACAGTACGGCGAACTCTTTGAGGCAGACTGGGCCTTACACGCAGCAGAAGCCCACACCGTTTGCCACTCCTTTCAGCTTAAAGAGCAGGAAACGAGGCTCCAATTTGCCCAAGCTCATCCCAATTGGACACGTAGAAGATTGGAAAAAACAACTCCTTTGCTGGTCTGTGAGTTCGATTTCTGACTGCGACATTCGGGATAGGGTAGGGTCAGAATTTGAATTTCTTGCATTAGCGTCAACTAAAATGAAAGCATGCGTTCACCCTCTTGCATTGTATCAACGCTTCAGGCTCTGGGTGGTAGGTGGTGTCATTGTGTGGGGAATATTTTCTTGACAAATACTTTTGGAGACTTCTCGTCGTTTCAATATTTTGATCAAAGACATGTTTAGCTGACCACGACTCTCTCACGTCGATCTCAAAACCGGGCATTCTATCCATCCTTTACCTCTCATCGAGAATCAGGCCCTCTCGTTGGGTCAACCGACCCTCCATTATTCAGAGAGAAAAAAATAAAAAACACCCAACCTGCAAGCGCCCTTCTTATGCAGCACTGTGAGAGTCGGGCGGGGACAAGAAACCCAAAATGGGAAGCCACCCTTCCCATTACCATATAGGTTAAATATCATGTACACCAAGTATAACGTATGGTCTTCTGACACACAAAAACATTTCTGAAAAAATGTATACTCACCACTGCAAACCTGGGTGCCAATGGCAGGGCTGCGGCACACATGTAATATACATGTACGCACTCGAACCGACCTGCCACTGCCGGCCCATTTCTGCAAAAAAAAGGGCAATACACTACAGTGGGAAATCCCTTTAGAAGTGATTTATGCTATCTATCATACATGAAAAAAATTTGAGACTTCATCGGTTCACATATTTTGATCAACAGTTGTTTAAGTGCCCGACGCACTTTCAACGTGATCTCAAAAACTCGGCGCAGTCCTATCCTATCTTTACCTCCTCAATCTGAGCCCAATAAGGCCTTCGTATGGGTCAACCGACCTCCAATTATTCAGAAGAGAATAAATAAAAAACAACAACCTGCAAGCTGCCCCCTTCTTATGACAGCCTGTGAGAGTGCGGCGGGGACGCGGGGACAGAAACCAAAATGGAAGGCCCCCCTTCATTCCCATATAGGTTCAAATCAACGGTACACCAAGTTATAACGGTATGTTTTCTGCAACAAAAACATTTCTGAAAAAAATGTATGCAAAACCTGGGGGGGTGCCACTGGCAGGGCTGCGGCCACATGTAAATCACTACATTGTACGCACCAAAGACCGCCGCCAGCGGCACATTTCTGCAAAAAGGGCCAAATACACTCACGTGGAAATCCATAAAAGAAGATTTTATGCTATCTATCATACAATGAAAAAACTTGAGACTCTCGGTTAACATATTTGTGATCAAAGGATGTTTAAGCTTGCCCACGACTTTCAACGTCGACTCATAAATCGGGGGCTCGTCATACCGTATCTTTACCCTCTCAAATCGAGCCAATCAGCCTCTCGGTTGTGGTCAACGACCTCATTTATACAGACGAGAAAAAAATAAAATAAACACACCAACCTGCAAGCTGCCCTTCTTATGACAGCCTGTGAGAATGTGGCGGGGACGAAACCAAAATGGAAGCACCCTTCCTTCCCCTATAGCGTTAAAATCAATGCTACACCAAGCATCATAACGTTCATTTTTCTGCCACCACAAAATCATTTCTGAATAAATGTTGCAAACCTGGGTGCCAATGGCAGGGTGCGGCACACATGTAATCATACATGTACGCCACACTGACCGCGCCAGCGGCACATTTCTCAAAAAGGGCAATACACTTCGTGAAAATCCCTAAAGAAAGCCATTCTATGATATCTATCATACATGAAAAAATCTTTGAGACTCTCGGATTCACATATTTTGTCAAAAGATGTTTATGCTGACACGACTTTCAAGTGACTCTCAAAATCGGGCCGTCCTCTACCCTTATATTTACCTCTCAACTCGAGCAATCAGGCCTCTCGTTGGGTCAAACGACTCTGGATTCAGAGAGAAAAAATAAAAACACCAACCTGCAAGCTGCCCTTCTTATGACAAGCATGTCTGTGAGAGTGGGCGGGGACAGAAACCCAAAATGGAAGCACCCCTTCCTTCCCAATATAGTTAAAATCAATGCTTACACCAAGTATAACGTTGTTTCTGCACACAAAAACATTTTCTGAAAAAAATGTATGCAAACCCCTGGTGTGCCACCTGGCAGGGCTGCGGCCCACATGTAATCATACATGTCCACGCACACCAGACCGCCGCCAGGGGCACATTTCTGCAAAAAGGTCAATTAACTACGTTGGAAATCCCTAAAGAAGCATTTATTGCTATCTATATACATGAAAAAACTTTGAGGACTCTCGGGCTTCACATATTTGATCAAAGATGTTTAAGCTGCCACGGACTTTAACGTTGATCTAAAATGGGCAGTTACTATCCTATCTATACCTCGTCATCGAGCCAATAGGCCTCTGTTGGGTCAACCGACCTCATTATTCAGAGAGAAAAATAAAAAACACCCAACCTGCAAGCTGCCTTCTTTATGACAGCCTGTAGAGTGGGCGGGGACAGAAACCCAAATGGAAGCACCCCTTCCTTCCCATATAGGTTAAAATCAATGTACACCACAGTTAACGTATGTTTCTGCACACAAAAACAGTTCTGAAAAAAATGTATGCAAACTGGGTGCCACTGGCAGGCTGCGTGCACCACATGTAAATCATACATGTACGCACACAGACCGCGCCAGCGGCAAATTTCTGCAAAATGGGAATTACACTACGTCGGAACCTAAAGAAGCATTATGATATCTATCATACATGAAAAACTTAGCGACTCTCGCGTTCACTATTTTGATCCAAAAGATGTTTAAGAGGCCCACGTATTTTCAACGTGATATCAAAATCGGGCAGTCCTATCCTATCTTTACCTCTCAATCGAGCCAATCAGGCCTCTCGTTGGGTCAACCGACCTCCATTATTCAGAGAGAAAAAAATAAAAAAACACACCAGACTTGCAAGCTGCACCTCTTATGACAGCCTGTGAGAGTGGGCGGGTGCAGAACCCAAAAGGGAAAAGCACCCCTTCCTTCCTATAGGTTAAAAATCAATGTACCACCAAGTAAAAACGTATGTTTCTGCACACAAAAAATTCTGAAAAACGTATGCAAACCTGGGTGCCACTGGCGGGCTGCGGCACACATTATTATACATGTACGCACACAGACCGCCGCCGCGGCACATTTCTGCAAAAAAGGGCAATACACTGCGTGGAAATCCCTAAAGAAGCATTTTGCTATCTATATACATGAAAAAACTTTGAGACTCTCGGTTCACATATTTTGATCAAAAGATTTTTAAAGCTGCCCCGACTTTCAACGTGTCTAAAAATTCGGGCAGTCCTATCCTATCTTTACCTCTCAATCGAGCCAATCAGGCCTCTCGTGGGTCAACCGACCTCCATTATTCAGAGAGAAAAAATAAAAAACACCCCAACCTGCAAGCTGCCCTTCTTAGGGACAGCCTGTGAGAGTGGGCGGGGACAGAAACCCAAAATGGAAGCACCCCTTCCTTCCATATAGGTTAAAATCAATGTACACCAAGTATAACGTATGTTTCTGCACACAAAAACATTTCTGAAAAAAACGTATGCAAACCTGGGTCCCAATGCGAGGGCTGCGGCACACATGTAATTATACATGTACGCACACAGACGCCGCCAGCGGCACATTTCTGCAAAAAGGGCAATACACTCGTGGAAATCCCAAAGAAGCATTTATGCTATCTATCATACATGAAAAACTTTGAGACTCTCGGTTCACATATTTTGATCAAAAGATGTTTAAGCTGCCCACGACTTTCAACGTGTCTCAAAATCGGGCAGCCATCCATCTTTACCTCTCAATCGACCA